>JAHKKF010526794.1:0-21838 GCA_019740295.1 Labeo calbasu
GTAATCAGATTATATATATATATATATATATATATATATATATATATATATATATTTATATATTTATATCTGATTACACGATTAATCATCAGAATAATTGACTGTTTACTCGATTACCAAAATAATCATAATGAAGTGGTGGTTGCATCACATAAATGTGTGGGTGTGTGTGTGGGTGTGTGTGTGATACATATGTATAATACAAACCCTATAGACAATAAATAAATAAATGTATTGTACAATTTAGTGATAACAGACTAGACTAAATTAATAATAATAAATTGTTTAAATGCTAAAATCTTAAAATGGTATAATAATTTATATGTAAATAAATTATATACTTAACATAAAGTATATTATACACATTACAAAATTTGCAGGATTATAATACATAACCTGTATAAATAAATAAATAGTACAATTTAATGATAATTTATATGAATATATATTATCATGAGATTAAATAAATAATACTGCCTAAATACTACTTAAATATCTTAAAATATTTTAATAATTTAGGTATAATATATAAATAATAATATAAAGTGATTTATAAATAAAAAATAATATATAATTATCCAATTACTCAATTAGACTAATCAAATAATTGTTTACCAAAAATAATTATTAGTCCATCAATTAATTATTATCTTGTAAAGTGAAAAGCTGCATGTTTTTATGGTTTTTGCTTGTAAACGGTGCTTGATCAGTGCATATTTCTCTCTTAATTCAGGAAGCAATAACATAAATAAAGGACTTGTTTAAAGTTGAAAACATCAGTGGATTTGTTTCTTACAAACATGCAGCTTTTCACTTCACAAGATGTTAACTGATGGACTGGAGTCGTGTTTGAAATCTCATTGTGACGGCACCCATTCACTGCAGAGGATCCATTGGTGAGTCATTGGTGAATCTGTTCAGATGAAGAAACAAACTCATCTCCATCTGAGCAAATTTTTAGTAAATGTTCATTTTTGTGTAAAATAGATCTTTAAAAATACATTTTCCAGAGTTTTACTTCATTTTTAATTTTTACAGCTGTTGCACTTTATCGGTTTTGGGCGTTTCTAAATTACTGTGATCAGATATTCAGAAGCTGCGAACAATTCCCCAGGCCTACTAAAAACGCCTACTACCGATAAAGCGACATGGCGTCGCAAGCAGGGCATTACAGAGGTTACCGAGTGCATGTTACATAAATATCAGTGCTTTGTGAGCGCTCAAGAGTGTGCGTGACGGCTGGGGCGCTGTAGACAGCTGGCAGGGTCTGCGTTCCCAGCCAACCTTTGACTAATAAGTCCACTTTATGTCTCATTACATGCCCCATTCAATAGTTGCACTTCTTCCTGCACGTACACACAGAAGAGCTGACGGTGAAAAGTTCCTGACCGCCCCGACGTTCGACCCCCTTTGCCTTCCACGCTTTTCGGAAACCGCGTTTATAAGCGTCGCAGGATACGATGGATTGCATAACCACGCAGTAGGAGGAAATCAGCATTTTATTTCCAGACCTAATAAGCCATAAACATGTGGATTGAGGGTTGTTTCCCCCCTCAAGCTTTTTGGATACAAAGTATGTCGTGCTTGACTGCAGCGGGGCAATTTATTTTGAATCTAGGGGGAGGACTGAAGGCGCTT
The DNA here is from genome assembly GCA_019740295.1 of Labeo calbasu. Taxonomy (NCBI): domain Eukaryota; kingdom Metazoa; phylum Chordata; class Actinopteri; order Cypriniformes; family Cyprinidae; genus Labeo; species Labeo calbasu. The sequence continues at coordinate 1,639 of JAHKKF010526794.1, forward strand.
CATAGCCTTTTCATTCATAACTATGGCGGGATTGTTTTCGTTAAAGGGAAATGTCAGCGGTGGGGCCATTTAAAGAGCATTAACAAATTGCTAATTCTGAATAACAAGTCTCAAAGTGTTTTTACAGCAGCGCCTCAGAGAGAGTTAGTACTGATCTCAGAACAGTTTTGTGGGTTTTTAGGAGAGCTTGGGACAGGGAGGTGCTGATCCAAGATTTTTTTCTGAAGAACGTCCTTGCTGAAAGTGTTTAACGGCTATCTATTAATGCAGAGTCCTCAGAGAGGGGTTTAAATGTACATTAGCACGGAGATAGTAGGACCGCTTATGCAACATCTAAAATAGCTGGTTCAGGACATTCACTCTGATGTTTGACATGATTTATGGAGAATAAATGCTGGATCAGACAAAAACACTTAGCCAGCTGCTTAATCTATGGAAATGCATATGAAGTAGTGGTTGCATCACATATATACATATACCTGTGAGTGTGTAAAATACAACCATATGCAACGAATGAATGAATAAATAAACAAACAAACAAACAAACAAACAAACAAATAAACAAAGTAATGTATAATGTAATAACAGACAAGACTAAATTATAAATAATAATGCTTAATGGTGAAAATCTTATTATACAAATGACAAAATTTATAGGATTATAATACATAACCTGTATAAATAAATAAACAAATAAATAAATAAATAGTACATTTTAATTATAATTTATATTATTATATATCGACGTAAGAGATAAAAAGAAAAATACTAAGTACTGCTTAAAAATCTTAAAATGTTTTAAAAATTTATATACAGTACATAAATAATAGTATAAAGTGAGTTGTAAATAAAAATAAATGACTATACAATTTAATGGTAACTATAGGACTAAATTAAATGAATAATAATGGTTAAATAATTTAGAAAATTTAAATGTTGTAACTTACAAATAAAAAAAAATCATTATATAATTTATAATTTAAACATTTAATTACAACAAATTTTAAATTTCAATAAATTATATAATTACAATAAACTGTAACAAATAAATAAACAATATTATAGTATGATTTAGTAATACGTTAAAGTAATAACATTATCAAATATTAATAATAATAATAATAATAATAATAATAATAATAGTAATAATAATAATAATAATAATAATAATAATAATAATAATAATAATAATAATAATAATAATGCTTATATGCCAAAATCTTAAAATGGTAAAATAATATATAAATACATTATATCCTTAATATAAAGTATATTGTACAAAATAAAAAAAAATGGTTTAAATTATAATAAATAACTTGTATCACTAACTAACTAACCAAATAAATAAATAAATAGTAAAGTGTGATTATTATTTATATTAATATATATATATAGACATATGAGATTAAATGAATAATAGTGACTTTTAATGATTTCTATATAATATATAAATACTACAGTATAAAGTGATTTATTAATAAAAAAAAATATTATACAATTTAATGGTAGCTATAGGACTAAATTAAACAAGTAGTAATGCTTATTTCTGAAATTAAAACATTATAACTCAAAAATAAATAAATCATATAATTTATCATTTAAATTATAAATAACACATTTTAGATTTAATAAAACAAACAAACAAACAAATAATATTATAGTATGATTTAATAATAACACTATTAAGTTAAATAATAATGTTTAGATGCTAAAATCTTAAAATAGTATAATATTATGTAATAAATAAATAAAAATAACAAGTAAATAAATGATATACTTACTATAAAGTATATTATACAAATTAAACAATTTATAGGATTATAATACATAACCTGTGTAAATAAATAAATAATTTAATTATAATTTATATTAATATATAAACACACGAGATGAATTGAATTATACTGCCTAAATACAGTTTAAATATCTTAAGATGTTTAAATCATTTATAAATTGTAAAAAAAAGAAAGATAAAAGTATAAAGTGATTTATAAATAAAAACAAATAAATTATTATACAATTTATTGTAACTACATGGCTAAATTAAACGAATAATAATAGTTAAATCATTCTGAAAATGTAAACATTACAACTTACAAATAAATCAATCATTATATAATTTATCATTTTAATTCTAAATTACAATACATTTTAAATATTAAAAAATTCTGTAATTCTTGTAAACTGAAATAAATAAATAAATAAATATGATTTAACAATAATATGTTATTAAAGTAAATAATATTGCTTATATGTTATAATGTTAATATAATGTTAATTTAACATATATTTAGATTATTATAATTATTAATATTAGCGTTAATATAATATTAATGTTACAATAATTCATAAATAGCTAAAAATAATGAATGAATAAATTAATGAATGATTAATAATAATAATAATAATAATAATAATAAACAACATGCAAATACATAAACAATATAATTCTATAATAAGTCATTTTAATGAGTTACATTTATGCTCTAATGAAATGACCCTGTCATGAATAATTTTTCATGTGCTTGTAAATATCACCAGGGCGATGATGGCAAGGCAAAGATGGATGTTTTCATCTTTACTCCAGCTTTCTGTTAAAAACAGCAGTGCTCTATCAGCGTCAGGCTTCAAAGAGATGTGTAATATCATCTTGTGATGATGTGCGACAGCTCTGAGGTGTGAGGTGGCCTTGCTCAGGCAGGTGAGAACAACACATGAAGCTGAACAGCTCCTATAGCTGATGCTGAGCGAGGCCCTACTGGAGCTGAAGCAGGTGTGCGCTAGGGTACAAATGTACACTTATATTCACCCATTATAACCTAAGTGCCATAAAAAAAAAATGAAATGTCATAAAATTGTTGTCAAAGCATTGGGAAAAAGCATCCCTGGAGTCATACTGTTCTCTTATTGTTTCTACTATCTTGCTGTTCTACCACCTATTTTGTAAGAATATTGTCAGTTTAATGTGAAAATGTAAAAAATTGACATGTGATCTCTCTCTCTGTCTCTCTCTGTCTCTATATAAATACAAAGAGAGAGATCGAGAGAGACGTTTATATTTTAAATTATATTAAATAATAAAATAATCATAATTAATACATTATCATATATATATATATATATTTACCTAATATTTATTAAATAATATAAAATATAAAACACATTATAAATTGTTATAAATATATATTTTTAAATGTATTCTAATTCATAAAGTATAACACTTATTTATTTTAGTTACTATTTTTAGATTCATTTAAGCATTACTATTCAATACATAAATACATACATAAATAAACAAACAAATAAATAAATTGTACAATTTAATGATAATAGACTATAGTAAATGAAATAAATAATGATGCCTAAATGTTAAAATCTAAAAATGGTAATTAAATGGTCAAAATAATTTATAAGTAAATAAATAATTTATTTATTTTAAATGATATATTATAGTACATTTTAAATTACAATAATTTAGATACTACTTCAACTAGATAGTAAATAAATAAACAAACAAACAATTGTATAGAACAATTTATAAATAATAATACATTAATAATAGTAGAATTTATAAATATATAATAGTATAGTACAAATAAATTGCAATAAATTAAATAAATAATAATGCTTATATGATAAAATCTAAAAATGGTATAATAATTTTAATTTATAAGTAAAAAATAATTTATATATTTTCAATTATATATTATAGTACATTTTAAATTACAATTCATTTATATAATAATAATAATAATAATATATAATAATATTTCATAATAATTTATGATTTATAATAAATTGATAATACATAATAAATACATATGACAATAATTTATAATAATAAAGTATATATAAACAAAAGAATTATTTAATAAACAACTGTATAGTACAATTTACCATTATTATTAATAAAAATAATTTATAAATAATACTATATGAATAATAGTACAATTTATAAATATGTAATAGTATAGTATAAATAAATTGCAATAAATTAAATTACAATATTTTAGATGCTTAAACTATATATATATTACATAAACAAACAAATAAACAAACAAACAACTGTATAGTAAAACTTAATAATAATAATCATTTATAAATAATTCTATATAAATAACAGTATATTTATAAATATATAATGGTATAGTACAAATAAATTACAATAAATTAAATAAATAATACTGCTTAAATGCTAAAATCTGAAAATTTTATAATAATTTATACGTAAATAAATATTTTATATCTTTTAAATGATATATTACAGTATATTTTAAATTACAATAATTTAGATACCACTTAAACTAGATAGTACACAAACAAACAAACAAATAAACAAACAATTGTTTAGTACAATTTAATAATAATAATAATAATAATAATAATTTAAAAAATAATACTATATAAATAATAATATAATTTATAAATATATAATAATATAGTACAAATACATTGCAATAAATTAAATGAATAATAATGCTTCAATGCTAAAATCTGAACACTGTATAATAATGTATAAATGATATATTATAGTACATTTTAAATTACAATAATTTAGATACCACTTAAACTATATTGTATATAAATAAACAAATAAATAAACAAACAACTGTATCATCTATTACTACTATAATAATACTTAGGTAAAACACAGCCATATTTCTCCTTCGTTTTTGAAGGACATTTTTAACACTCCTATTCTTCTTTGCACGTCGTTTCTCAAAGGGTGCACTTCTTTTCTTCTGCTGGCTCTATTCTCAGTCCTATTCTTTTCAACAGAGGGAATATTTCTCTCCCCTCGGCCTTGACGTCTTGTTTGTCGATATGTCTCTCGCTCTCTCTCTCTTTGGCCCGTCTCCTCGGGACAGACTGCACTTGCGGCCCTCCACTCCTCAATGAGTTCCACTCAATGGGCACAAAGGTCTCCAGGGGAAGCCTGGTCGTAAAGCCATCACCAGGCCCTAAATCTGCGCCGCCGCCCACAGTGGCAGGCCCTCCCTGCTGCCAATCAGAGCAGAAAGTAGACCAGCCCAAAACCCTTATCGCAGCACAAACCAAAACCCTCGAGACCTTCGAGTGAGTCTGGAACGAGTCGCAAACGGCATCAACGAGCCAAAAGGGACTAGACTTAAAACACAGTTCTGAGAACGCGCCAGTCGGGCCTGGACTAGAACAGACACCATGAAAAGAGAAGCTGAACATTAACACATTATACTAGAGAAAACAACCTAGCATCAGTTAAATCTCAAAGACAGGGCCACTGTAGATTTGACGGTGCATTTTGCGCTTGACTGAACCATAAACTCAATGTAAGCACACATGGGACAAAAATCAAGCCTAGACACACAGACGCCACACAAACAAAAGCAGAGACGCATAACTGTCCCAGCAGTACTGTAAATCTAGTAAAGCGCAGCAATTTACCTTACTATGTGAGGTACAGTAACACAAACAAAACTCATTTTGAAGGAGTCGTATGCGTATCATAAGGAATCAGGCTTAAATTACTCTTTTAGTTTATACAGATTTAAAGTGATTATATACATGGATAAATATATATTTAGACACAACTTCCAAAAGCTTGGGGTCAGTTTTTTTTTTTTTTAACACATCTATTCTGCAAGGATGCATTAAATTTTATACTTTTATAATGTAAAACAACTTGAGAGTTGAAAGTATTTCAAAGAAATGCTGTTCTTTTGGACTTTCTATTCATTAAAAAAAAAATCATTTAGCATTACATCACAAGAATAAATTACATATTAAAATATATTATATTTTATATAATTTATATATTAACATTATAAAATATAATATTTCAAAAAAAGAAAAAAAAAATGTTTATTTATTTATTTATCTATTTGTTTGCTTATTTGTCTATTTATACAATTAGACATTATAAAATGTAATATTTCATGAAATTACATCTATTTATTTNACAAGAATAAATTACATATTAAAATATATTATATTTTATATAATTTATATATTAACATTATAAAATATAATATTTCAAAAAAAGAAAAAAAAAAGTTTATTTATTTATTTATCTATTTGTTTGCTTATTTGTCTATTTATACAATTAGACATTATAAAATGTAATATTTCATGAAATTACATCTATTTATTTATTTATTTATTTATATCATTTAACATATCATAAATGTAAGATTTCATATATTTAAAAATGTATTTTATATAATTTAAAAAAAATGTATTAATATTTTATAAAATTACAAAAAATTATTAATTGATTTATTTATTTGTACAATTTGATATATTATAAAATGTAATAATAATTCTTAGAATTTAAAATATTTGTTTATTTATTTATTTTAACTAATCATAAATTTATTAATTATATTTATTTATTTGAACTAATCATAAAATGTATTATTCATTTATTTAATATAATGTAATATATCATAAATGTATTCGTATTTTATAATTTTTTTATTTTATTAATAAATTAATTACAGAATTTATGTAATTTAACAAAATGTATTAATATTTTATAAAATTACAAAAAAATAATTAATTGATTTATTTATTTGTACAATTTGATATATTATAAAATGTAATAATGTTTCTTAGAATTTAAAATATTTGTTTATTTATTTATTTTAACTAATCATAAAATGTATTATTAATTTATTTAATATAATGTAGTATATCATAAATGTATTAGTATTTCATAAACTATTTTTTTATTTTATTAATAAATGAATTACAGAATTTATACAATTTAACATATACAATGTAATAATACTCCATACAATTATACAATTATAAAATAATATGTATTTATTTGTCTATTTATACAATTTGACATTATAAAATAAAATATTTAATGAAATTACATCTATCTATCTATCTATCTATCTATCTATATAATTTAACATATCATAAATGTAAGATTTCATATGTTTTATACATATACAAAATTTATTTATTTATTTATTTATTTATACAATTTGATATATTATAAAATGTAATAATGTTTCTTAAAATTTCAAATATTTCTTTATTTTATTTAACTAATCATAAAATGTATTACTTAGTTATTTAATATAATTTAATATATCATAAATGTATTGGTATTTCATAAAATAGTTTTTATTTATTTATTATTATTAAATTAATTAATTAATTTATTTATACAATTTAACATATAAAATGTAATAACACTCCATACAATTATAAAATAATATGCATTTATTTATCCATTTTTTATATAATTTAACATATCATAAAATATCATAAAATATTATTTAATAAAATCACAAATATGTGTTTATACATTTTAACATATTATAAAATGTAAGACTTCATAAAATTACAAAAATTAATTAATTAATTTATTTATTTTATATAATTTAAGATCAAACGCATTAATATTTCATAAAATTACAAAATATTTATATAGTTTGATATAATGTAAAATGCAATATTTCTTAAAATTACAAATACTTATTTAACATATCATAAAATGTATTCATATTTAATACAATTACAAAAATGTATTTATTTTATATCATTTCACAAATCATAAAATGTAAATTACAAAAAAAAGTATTTATTTATTTATTCATTCATGAATTTATTCACTCACTCACCCACCCACACAATTTAACATATAAAATGCAATATTTCCTAAAATTACAAAAACATATTTATTTATTTTATATCATTTAACAAATCATACAATGTATTATATCCTAAAATTACAAACATGTAATCATTTCTTTTTATATTTATGTAACATATAACATATAAAATGTAATAATATTTCATAAAATTAGAAATATTTATCTATTTATTTATTTTATATAATTTAACGTGTTATAAAATGTAATAATATTCCATAAAATTACACAAATGTATTTATTTATTGCTTGCTGACTTACTTAAGTACTTACTAAATACTGTAGCTTCTACAGGCCACATATGCACACTTTCACTTTTTACAGCGCTGATATATATTACTGCACATAATATAGCTGACATACTGTTACACATTTACTGCCATTAATAATAGCCATTAATGGACTGAAAGCAAACTCAGCATGAGGGCTGAAAATCCAACGCACCGTTGACACATTGAAAATTACATTCTCAGCATACATTCTCTATATAAGAAATTAAACAACTCCAGAAACATCCACAAATACATATAAAATAATACACCGTACTAAACACGAACACACGCTACAACTGGAATACCATTAAAGACAAAAAGTATTGGGAGTGGCTGTCAAACATTAGTGGATCATGTTCACAGACACTTAACCGAATACTTTTGGGGCCCTTAAAAGAGGCATCATCACCATTAAATGTAACATGAGCAATGACACTGGTCAATAACCAGCAATACATGAAAAACAACAAGACATCTGAACAAAATTACCTTTCAGTAAAAAACAAAAAGAAAAAAAGAAGGGCAAATCAGGTCTCTTACCTTCCAGCAGGTCTCGTGCCAGACCCGGTTCTGCCCCTGTGGACCGAACAAAGTCTGACAGGACCGCATCCATGTCCAGAGTCATGGGATCATGTGGCTGTGCTGCCTGCCCTGCAGCTTCACGCTCTCATCTACACAAAAAAAAAAAATCACAGGAAATATCACAAATTAATGTGAAGGACAAACCAACAACAAAAACATGGACTGAGTGCAAATGCAGCATTACCAGTAGAGTAAGTTGTTATTTACAGTTTGATCACATTCAGATTAATCAGAGATGAATGCAGCATGAGGAATGAGTGATATGACTGAGGAGTGACTGCACTAAAAACAACAACAAAAAAATGCTGTAGGATTTATCTTGAATCAATTTTCACTCAGAAATTGGTAGTCAGTTTCACAAATATGTACAATGAAAAAATACAGCTAACAAAAATATGTTCAAAGAATATTTTGTTAATGTTCCCAATAAGACATGAAAACGGTCTCTGAACTTTCAAAATGTCCAGGATTTTAAGAGTTTTTCTCGATTATAACCTTATGGAAATGTTATTTCTGAAATAAGTACACTGTAAAAAGGTAATCACATATTTTACAGTTTATGATTCCATTTGAGTCCCAAATCATTCTCAAATAAGTTTCAAGAAATGCCTTTTTTCTGAAACTACATTAAATCTTGTGTCAGACCAGCAGAATTTGTTAGCTGAAAGCCCAACTAAAAGTTTTAGGAGAAAAATGTTCCATAACATTTTTGTGCAAACATTTTAAAAAGAACATTAAATACCAGATAACTTTGAACAAACATTCTATTTACATTTGTTCAGAACTTTTAGAGAACATTGCTACAACGTTAAAGGAGAAGTCCACTTCCGTAAACAAAAATGGGCAGATAATGTACTCACCCCTTGTCATCCAAGATGTTCATGTCTTTCTTTCTTCAGCCGTAAAGAAATCAGTTTTTTGAGGGAAACATTTCAGGATTTTTCTCCATATAATGGACTGATATGGTGCCTCGATTTCAAACTTTCAAAATGCAGTTTAAATGCAGCTTCAAACGATCCCAAATGCGGTTGTAAACAATCCCAGCTGACGAAGAAGGGTCTTATCTAGCAAAACTATCTGTTATTTTCATAAAAACAATACAATTTATATACTTTTTAATGTCAAACGCTCATCTTGTCCCACTCTGCCTAAACTGTTTTTTTTCTGGTTCATGACAGTTAGTGTATGTCGAAAAAATCCCAACTCATGTTCTCCCTCAACTCAAATCCCTCAAATCGTCTTATATCGCTCTTTTACCTTTTTTGTTGAGGGTGTTTGATCTTCTTTGCATGTTCACTTTGCAAAGACTGGGTCGGTACTTCTGCAGTGATGTAGGATGATTTTGAAATGATTTTTGAAGTTGAAGGAGAAAATACGATTGGAGTTTTTCGACATACCCTAACTGTCTTGAGCCAGTATACACACAGAGTTCAGGGAGAGCAAGACAAGTCGAGCGTTTGAGATTAAAAAGTATTTAATTATTTTTTTTAAATGAAAATAACTGATCGTTTTGCTAGTTAAGAGCCTTCTTCCTTAGCTGGGATCGTTTACATCCGCATTTGGGATCGTTTGAAGCTGCATTTAAACTGCATTTTGAAAGTTCAAAATCGGGGCACCATATCAGTACATTATATGGAGAAAAAATGTTTAACTCAAAAAAACGTAATTTCTTTATGACTGAAGAAAGAAGGACATGAACACATTATCTGTAAATTTTTGTTCTTGAAGTGGACTTCTCCTTTAATGGGTTACTCCACCCCAAAATGAAAATTTTGTTATTAATCACTTACCCTCATGTCGTTCCAAACCTGTAAAAGCTTTGTTTGTCTTTGGAACGCAATTCAAGATATTTTGGATGAAAACCGGGAGGCTCGTGACTGTCCCATTGACTGCCAGGTAAATACCACTGTCAAGACCCAGAAAAGTATGAAGCACATCATGAAAAAAGTCCATCTGCCATCAGTGGCTCAATCCGAATTTTATGAAGCGACTAGAATACTATTTGTACACAAAGAAAAAAAATAACAATTTTATTCAACAATTTGTCTCCTCCGTGTCATCGTAGCGCCATTTTGGAGAGTATCCGCTGGACGCAAACTGCGTATGCCGGATACGCTGTTTTCAGTCAGATCAAAGTGTAAATATATGTACAAAACGTATCCATGTGGTGCGGCTGACACAGAACAGCATACGCAGCTTGTGTACAAAATGTATTCTCGTCGCTTCATAAAATCTAAATTGATTCACTGATGTGGCAATTTCTTTCATACTTTTCTGGGTTTTGACAGTAGTATTTACCTGGCAGTCACAGGGACAGTCCCGGTTTTCATCCAAAATATCCTAAATTGTGTTCCGAACACGAACAAAGCTTTTACGGGTTTGAAACGACATGGGGATAAGTGATTAATGACGAAATTTTCATTTTGGGGTGGAGTAAACCTTTAACCAAAGTTCTGAGAACATTTTGTTAGCTGGGAAGTAACTATAGGGTAATTTCGTGTCAAATCAACCAAATTTCAAAAACTTCCTCAGCTCAAATTCTGATTTTGCTAATATTTTTTCTGAAGAAAGCTAGACATGTATAGTGATGAAAGCCAAAAACATTAAATGTCATGGATAAATATTTACTGAGCAATCCACTATTTTGTAGAGGGGGCAGTAAAAATGACTTGGTAGGTCTGTTAGTAAAATCTGTTGACTTTAGCAATCTTTGTTGCACTATATGCCAATGGTGACCATTCAAAAATGGGGAAAGTTTTTCTCCAAAGTTTGCATGCCTGTAACTCAAGAAGCATTAAAAATATCTTAATGCCCTTTTAGATATTGGGTCTTAACAAACTTTCCTTTTGACATCTTTATTCTTAAGGCCCTATATGGTTCGTTTCCAAAGATACTGGAATTTTAATATGGCTCCAGGAGTAAATTGTTAAAATGTACACATTTTCAGTGGTCAAAAACAACACTAAATGTGGGTCAGTTTGCAAAAATATAATGAAGAACAAATAATGTTGAAACTAGAGATGTATCTCGTTTCCTTCTGTCAAAACATCTGCACTGAACACCCGTCTGAGTGGCATAAATATTCTTTTTTCAAAGTTTGCGTGCCTATATCTTAAGAAGTATTAAATATATCGCAATACGATTTTAGACTCTAGCTGTTAATAAACTTTCCTTCTGGCATTTTTTATTTTTAAGGCCCTATATGGTTCATTTCCAGAGATACTGGAATTTTAATATGGCTCCAGGAGTAAACTGGTACACATTTTCAGTGGTCAAACACCAAATGTGGGTCAGTTCGCAAAAAATATAATTCTTCTTTTCTTTTAAAGAGGAATTTGTGATGAACGAATAATGTTGAAACTAGAGATGTATCCCGTTTCCTTCTGTCAAAACAACTGCATTGAACATCCATGTCTGAGTGGCATAAATATTCTTTTTCCAAAATTTGAGTGCCTATAACTTCAGAAGTGTTAAAGATATCGCAATATGATTTTAGATTCTAGTTGTTAATAAACTTTCCTTTCTGCATCTTCATTTTAAAGGCCCTATATTGTTTGGGTCCAGAGATATTGGAATTTTAATATGGCACCAGTTTTAAATTGTTAAAAATGTACACATTTTCAGTGGTCAAACTGATTTACTACTGTAAATGTGGGTCAGTTTGCAAAAATATGATACTTCTTTTCTTTTAAAGAGGAATGCGTGAAGAACAAATAATGTTGAAACTAGAGATGTACCTCATTTTGGGACTGAGGGTGAATTGCCTATATTCGTTGTAAGGCCTCATGCACCGAACCGAGATGCCCGTACTGTGACGGTTCAGTACGAATACATGTATCGTTACAACCCTAGTAAATATATATAAAAACAAAATCAAGACCAAAAGTGTTAGGAGCGCTGTCAGACATTAGCGGATCAGGTAACACTTTAAATAAACACGACATTCTGAAGCAGAACGACTAAGAAAGCATTTTCCTGTAAAACGTACTCAGGTAATCCGTTTCATTTACTTTGAAAAATCATTTTTACAGTGTGTGGACACCGATCTCACAACAGCTGACTGCAAGACACCTGGATATGATTTTACGGCTAGAAATACTAACAAACTCCCAAAGAGAAGAGATAATGTTACACCAGTGCTTTCTGTGGGACGCAGCTGTTTGGCATAATGCGGTTTAATTACAGAAAGAAAGGAAAAACAGATATATCGACTTCATTAAGGCTTTAAAGGGATAGTTCAGCCAAAAATGAAAAATTCATTTACTCACCCTCAGGTTGTTTCTTTCTCCTGCTGAACACAAAAGAAGATATAGTATTTTAAAGAATTTTGGACCCCATTGACTTTCATAGTATTTTCATACTATTGAACTGTCTGGTTACCAACATTCATCAAAATATTTTCTTTTGTGTTTCACAGAAGAAAGAAACTCATACAGGTTTGGAACAACTTTAGGGTGAGTAAATGATGACAGGACTTTCATTTTTGGGTGAACTGTCCCTTTAAGTGGTGGTGTGTCAATAACCTGTTGCATGCGTGTTTGCGGGTGTGTTCGGCTGTCGCAAGGCCGTGCGAGTGAGTCACAGCGCTGGACAGCGGACAGACTGGTGTGATGTTTCAACACCGTGCTGACAGTATGCAGGCTGCGTGTGGGATTTTTCAGCTGGGACACGTTGGCTTTGACATTCTGCTCAAGGCCGTTTTTGTCATTGCCTTATGAAATGCGCCGTTGTTTGATGCTGGTGAGATCTGACCGAACCCAGCTATGCTGGCGGGAGGGGGGAACACCTACAGGTTCGCTGCAATAACAGAGGACTGTTTATCCTTGCGCGTGTGCCGTGTGTCAGAGGGTCGGACCGACGGCCAACAACTTCCGCACCATTTACGAAGCGTGACACAAAAACGAGCGGAATGTGATGCTGCCCACAGTGGAGAAAAAGCTTAACGGCCCACTACTGAGTGCAAAACAAAATATGGATGGGTCACGAGAGTCTAATATATGACAAAAATGGACTTGACTTGACAAATAGTATTAATGGTATATATTAGTGCTCTTAATCGATTAACCATTCAACATTACATATTATGTATTACATTATGTAATATAACTGCGAGATATTAATTTTAACATTTATTAGACTTTAAAAAATAGCTTCTAATTTAAGTGAACTTGAAACAATCTTCACATAAACCCATTATTTACCTGTGTCCTTCAAGTAGGAAAATATACAGATATTGAATAAATCCAAAACTAAATACTAAATATCCTTAAAGCTACAAAAGTTCTTGCTTTCCTTTTTTTCTTTTGTTATTTAATTAACAGACACCACAGCAGTTGGGTAATTACACTGTAAAAAAAAAAAAAAAACACAATTTGTTGACTCAACTTAAAATAATTTGTTACCCTGCTGTACATCTTCAGCAGCTCAGATGTCGGGAGTAAATGACGACCACTATGTTCATTATTACATCCAGCAACACAACACCTTAATCACCTCATATCAGAAATATTCTTGTCTAATTTACATCCCTGCTCCGGCATTGAAACAAAGAGGATGGACTGTGACAGCTGATATGAGGTAACACGCTAATGTCAATCAATTATCGTGGGAGCGGCCTCTGTGGGTGTGACGCCAAAACGACAGGCATCTGAGAATGGCTCGATTTGAAAAAGGGGATAATATTTTTACAGATTAATTAAAAACCACTTCATGGATTTTTAAAAAACATAGTAAAAGTATGTATAAATACAGTTGTGTAGTAGACAGTAATGTATTCTAGATTACTCATTTTAGGTAATGTATTCGGACTACTTTTAGATCACTTTTGATTGAACTTTTGTGTTTACAATGTATGTGTGTATGTTAGCGTTAAGTTTGTTTTCCGCCACTAATCTAAACCGAACAGCCAGGAGCGAGCTTCCAAACAATACAGAGGTAATCCACTGCCCTTTGAGTAAGACTACAAACCCTACAATTACATTCTGCAATAGCCATTAGAGAAGCCTGACTAACCCTGCAGAATTAAACATAAGATTAGATCATTCATTCTCTAAGAGACACAGCACATTAACAATATCAATTGTATAGCCTCTGTCAGCGAGTGGTTTCTTTTTGTGCAGTTTCATAGGTCACATTTGTGCTGCCAGATGTTGTCAGGTTCAAACAGATGACAGAATGACATAATCACAAATCCTGATGACCTTTACACAACCAGTGTCGTTATATAATGTGAGAAATCACAACTACGTAACATACAATATATACATACAAATCAGTGTTACAAATTATCGAGATATTACATTTTTAGTAATATTTTAAATCTTTTAAAAATGTACAGTTTTAAAGTTTTTATTTTTATATTGTCCATTTTCATTTTAGTTAGTTTTAGTCATTTTGATATTTTTTTGAGTTTATTTATTTTTATTTCAGTTAGTTTTAGCTTTACCTTAACTATATAGTTTAACTATAATAAACCTAAATATATAATAACTCAATATATTTTTCTTTGTAAATGCATCTCATGTTTTTTAAATTTAAATGTATTAATTTAATTAATGAATTAATTATTAATTAATAACAAATTATTTTATGTTACAAATGCTACAAAACTTAATATAATAAAATTATATATTTTAAGATTGTAATAATTTTTAAAATAATATTTTAAGATTTGATTTATAAAAAAACTATTTTTACGTTTTTATTTTTAACATAGTCTATTTTCATTTTAGTTAAAGTTTTAGTTATTTTGATGTGGGTTTTTTACTTTTTTTAATATTAAATATTATTTAAATAATTTTTATTATAGATTTTAATTATTTTTATTTCAGTTTTGGTTGTTTTAGTACTTCAAGTTAAACTAAATTCAGTTGAGAAATGCTAGATTTTTTAATGAATGAATGAATTAATTAATTAATTAATGTTTATTTGATATTAAGTAATCATTTTTATGGTTTTGTTTTAGGTTTCAGTTTTAGTTTTAGCTTTAGTTTACCCATAATAACCCTGATACAAATATATAATACCTCAATATTCAGTGGTAAATATTGCAGGGACTTTTTTTATTTTTTTTTTCAGTTTTGTATTTTTATTTTTATTTAATAAATTAATGAATACATTTATTAATTAATTAATAATTTATTAATAACATATGGTGTATATATACTGTACATACAAATAAGTGTTACAAATTATTGGGCTCTTATATGTTTATTTAATATTTTACATTTTTTCAAAATGTTAAATTTTAATGTTTAATTTTTATATTGTCCATTTTCATGTTAGTTTAATTTTTTGCAATCATTTCAATGTGTTTTTTTCAATATTTAAAAAATGTTTATTTTTATTTCAGTTTTAGCTGTTTTAGTACATCAAGT
The DNA here is from genome assembly GCA_019740295.1 of Labeo calbasu. Classification (NCBI taxonomy): domain Eukaryota; kingdom Metazoa; phylum Chordata; class Actinopteri; order Cypriniformes; family Cyprinidae; genus Labeo; species Labeo calbasu. The sequence continues at coordinate 17,515 of JAHKKF010526794.1, forward strand.
TAAATTTTATTTCATTTCATTTCATTTTATTTTACTTATTTCAATTCATGTTTATTTAATATTAAGTAATCATTTTTACGGTTTTAGTTTAACAGTAACCCTGACACAAATATATACTAACTCAATATTCAGTGGTAAATATTGTAGGGGCTTTGAAAAATATTTTTCATGTTTTTTTTTGTTTTTTTTTAATTACTTGAATTTAATAAATGAATTAACTGTGCACAAGAACACAAGCGGTATTCATTAGGAAATTTAGCAGGGTTGCCATGTGTTTAGGGACAATTTAGTAAATTAATAACTATAAAAACTAAATTAATGACTGAAAAAAAGTAAATACTTGCTCCTTTTTTTATAAGTAAAGGACTTCTCATATTTAGTATTAACATGGTCACTTCAACACTACAGTTTAGCAGATAACTACATAAATAACGGCAAATCCTGAACCTTTATACAGTATATCTGTCTTTACAAGATTTTCTGTTTTGACACCAAGACCATATATCTTCCTCACTTCAAGATATTTTCTTTTCATATGCATTGCATTATTTATCAGAAAGTCCAGCACTTTAGCAGCAGTTTAGCTGACCCAGTTACATCCTGCTGTTTGTATTGTGTGGTACGTGGGGGTCTGCGTTGGGTCTCACCGTAAGCTAAACCAGTTCAGTAAAGCAGTCAAAACATTAGCTCAAAATATCCAGCGCTTCCATATTTAAACCACTGGAATGTATTTGGGTATAAGTGTTTATAAAATACCTCAGACAAATTTAAATTGTGGACCCAGTGCCCACTGACTGACCTGTTTTGTAATATGTCACAACGATCCTCAGCTAATAAAACTCCAACATAAATATGTCAAAAGCCACAGCCCCCCAAAAAAACTTTTGTACAATTTCAGCCAAATGTACTTGCTAACATGCTTTTCAGATCTGGATTCAGTGTGATTTATGATGGAGTTTATTCTAGTGTATGTAAATCAAGTTTTATTTTCTTAAAAATAAGTTATCAAAACAGTTGGAATTTAGTGTACAATTTTGAGTTCTGATAACAGAAATAGCTCGATATATCTTCAGTAAACATGGTGGCTTTAATTTTTGAGAGCTCTACAGAATGAAATGTGAGTTCCTGGCAGTGAGAATCAGTCAAATGTAAAATGAACAGTGTTGTGGTTAATGTTTGAAACTAATGATGGCTGTTGCCTGACAGCAATAATGGTCTGTCAATAACAGCCAATTTAAAATCAGCACAGCATTTATAAAGTATCTCTAGTTCATTTTAATGCATATAATGAATTATTGATAGTTATATATAATTAAAATTGTTGTATATAAGGATTACTATTAAGTAAAACACGAACATTATACAAATGTTATATTATTTTATATCATCTCTAATTTTTACAATTGCATATTAATTAAGTTTCATATGAATATAATTATAAATAAGTTATAAACAACCTTGCATATAATCATTAATATAAAAGAATATAAATGTCGTACTATTATTATAAATTGTATAATCTGTTATTTATATGTTTTTCACAGCATAATATAATTAAACTAGCATGTAATCATTAATATGAAAGTAAATATATGAATGTTATATTATGTTATATGATTAGTTATAAAAGCCAGTTAATGGTTTGTTAATAGCGAGAACTGGACCTTACAATAAAGTGTGATCATATATATATATTGAAAATATAAATGTTATATTATTATTAACATTATTCTATAATCTGTAGTTTATGTATTTCCTACTTATTAATTAAATTAAACTTGCATGTCATCATTAATATTAAAGTAAACATACAAGTGTTATATTATTATTATTATTATTATGTAATCTGTCATTAATTTATTTTCTGTTAATTAATCAGAATATATTATAACGCAATATAAATAAACATGCATGTAATCATTAATATGAAAGTAAATATATAAATGTTATGTTATATTATAGAATCGGTTATATAGATAGATAATTCATATTTAGAATTAGACTTGTATATAATCATTCATATATAAATATAAATAATAACATCAATGTATTTATCAATGTTTATATCAATCAAATATTATTATCATTATTATTATTATTTATTATATAAATAGATAGATAGATAATTATTATTTTATTATAAAATGTTGTTTATTCATTTTCTATTAATTAATCATAATATAATTAAACATGCATGTAATCATTAATATTAAAGTAAACATATGTGTCGTATTATTATTTGTATTATTATTATTATTATTACTACTATTACTATTACTATTATTATTATATAATCTGTCATTTATTTACTTTCTATTAATCATAACATTATAAAGCAATATAATTAAACATTTATATATTTATTTTCTTATTAATGATTACATTAATAAGAAAGTAAATATATAAATGTTATGTTATAGAATCTGTCATATAGAGAGATAATTCATACTTACATATAATTAAACTTGTATATAATCAGTCATACATAAATATAAATAATATCAATGTTTATATCAATGTTTATATTAATAATAATAATTACGCCATTATTATCATTATTATTAAATATCTAAATGTGTGTATGTACATATATCTTTAGATTATTATTATTATTGTTGTTGTTGTTGTTGTTGTATAATATCTCATTTATTTATTTTCTATTAATTAATCATAATATATTTTTAATTATAATTAAACTTGTAATCATTCAAATGATCAAATAATAATATAAATGTTTGTATCAAAGTTTATAACAATAATAATAATCAAATATCATTGTTATTATTATTATTAATTATAATTAAAATTGTATATAATCATTCATATATAAATATAAACTATTATTATTAAATATATAAATGTTGTATGTATACTGATTATTATTTTTCATTATATAATCGTCATTTACTTATTTTCTATAGATAATTCATATTTATATAGAATTAAACTTACATAATCATTCATATATAAATATAAATAATATCAGTTAGATTACAGTTAGATTATTATTATTATTATTATTATTATTATTATATGTAATTTAGATTTCATAATAAATAAATGTTTTTTATCTTTTGCAACCTGGTGAAACAATGACTTCCAGTTGTTCATGATCAATGAACATTTAAATAATAATAAAAAGTCTAAATGTTTGAGATGTATAAAGAGCCATTTCTAGCACCTGAAATAATAGAGTATATAAAATATATACATATATTTAATTTATTAAAAATGTACATCTTTTTTTTAAGATTAGGTTTGTTTCTCCCCATTTTTTTTCATGTAAATCAACACACGGCAAAAAAAGTTTTGTAAAGACAGGTGTTAAAATTCTACAGAAATTTGCTTTTGTCAGACGTGATCACAAATTCCGTGTAGGCTTTGTGAAGTTCCCGTGAAACCATTTGAATAAATGCCGACCGCATTGATAAAGGCATTCTTACTTTTTTGTGTTCTCAATGGGAGTTGAGCAGCCACCTCACCACCATGCTTATGTCTGCGGTCACACAGTCTCTCAAACACACTCTTCTTGTCTAGTCCATGGCTGGCGGGTGAGGAAGACTCAGGCTGAAATGCAGGCCTAAAAACAGAGAGCGAAAGAGAAAACGATTAGTGAACAAATCTCACATCAACTCCAGTGCCCTATAAACCACAGTAATGTTATCTGACTTTAGCCACATTATGCAAGCGTGACCCAATATCCCAGTGACCCTCTTAAAACACCCCTACAATCTCAAATTGCTGCAGTTTGCTCGAATATACCCTTACAAACAGTGCACGAAATGTAGAGCAGCTTTAGTCCATGGAAATCCTCTGAAACAGCAGTGATCGTAGTTAATGGAAAGTAAAATGTGAGTGTTTATGTCATTTACGTCACCGTCGCTACAGAACGCTGTTTAATCCAATACATCATCTGGAATGATGCTGTGGTGAAAAGGTTTATAACTTTCAGGAGGGGGGAAAGCAAAATATTGTGATAGATAGAAGACTTGAGTGGATCAGAAGTAGAGCTGAGGAATGTGAAAGGTGAGTGAAGACAGAAACTTGAGCTTAGTAGTCAGAGATCACAGTGATGTAATGTTTTACATGAGCCTGTCCTCATGTCCCATTAGAGACAAACATAAAGCCCGTCAACCGATGACAGACAGGAAACATAGTCAGTTTATTAAAGGAGAAGTCCACTTCCAGAACAACAACTCACAAATAATTTACTCACCCCCTTGTCTTCCAAGATGTTCATGTCTTTCTGTCTTCAGTCGTGAAGAAATTATGGTTTTTAAGAAAAGCATTTCAGGATTTTTCTCCATATAATGGACTTCATTGG
>JAHKKF010526795.1:0-56693 GCA_019740295.1 Labeo calbasu
GGGTGTTGTTTTACAAAACCATTGAGAATTTTTAATCAAAGTATATTAGAGACTTTTCATTAAGACCCTAAAGAATCATATCAACCTGTGGAAAATGGCCATCCGATGACCCCTTTAACAAAAAAGGTAAAACAGTGATATAGGACGATTTTGAAGTTGAGGAAGAACACGAGATGGGAGTTTTTCGACATACCCTAACTGTCATGAACCGGAAAAAAGAGAGGTCGGGAAGAGCAAGACAAGACAAGCGTTTGACATTAAAAAGTATATAAATTGTATTATTTTTTTAAAAAATAACCGATCATTTGGCTAGATAAGACCCTTCTTATTTGGGATCGTTTGAAGCCACATTTAAACTGCATTTTGGAATTTCAAACTCGGGGCACCATATTAGTCCATTATATAGAGAAAAATCCTGAAATGTTTTCCTCAAAAAACAATTTCTTTACGACTGAAGGAAGAAAGACACAAACATCTTGGATGACATTATCTGTAAATTGTTGTTCTGGAAGTGGACTTCTTTAATAAATTGTGCTGCACGACTACAGAAAATAGAGAAATGGACTGTGGTGACAAAAAAGGTGGGAAAACCTCAACCCCCATAATGCACTGGGCTGCATCAGACTGCACCAGTTTTTTTTTTTCCAGTGTATTGCCACATTCAGAACCACAAGTGTAATACTTGTTTTTGCCTTGATGACATGTCTAAGCTGAAATTTATGTCAGAAGTTCATTTCTATCAAATACTTGGTAAATACCCAGTCATGCACTGATCAGTTGCACTACATAAACATATGCACTTTCGTATGACATATAATGCATGTAAACACGAACCACAGGAGTGCACATGCATGAAAAAGTATTTTTTTCACTCAGATCAAGCTCAATAAGATCAATTGAAGGCATTTTATGAAGGCATTTCAGTCCCATTGAATCACCAATCTAAAAATAAATGGATTATTTGGGTGCATGTAAACGTAGCTAGTGATGGATAGGAAAGCACAGCGAGTTTAGCATCTCTCTGCTACTCCACAGATGGGACTGTGATGAAAATATAGCAGACAGACATTACCAAATGACTCTCTTGTCTAATGATAGGTCACATGCTGAGTTGTCGCAATCCTGTCATCATATTGCCCCAGTGATTGCAGTATTCTCACAACTCAAAATCATGACTGGAATATCTTTTTAACACAATCAAAGGAACTTCGTCAAAGAACTTAAAAACGCGTTGGGAATTGGAGCTGATGTCAGCCGTTGCTTCGCAGTCTGACGATAAATTATTCAGGTCAGCTACCTTTTTATGCACTTTTCTGTGCAATGTTTACAAAGTCTCAATGGGTGATAAATGGATTGGGTAAGTCTCCGTTGTGCTCTGGGAACTAGGAAGTCCAACACATCCATGGGGTCAAAGTTTGACGTACTGCACACAGTCGACCTTCTATGACACAGTGAGAGTGTAGACTGCCCGGCTTCCCACTATGGGAAACACAAAGCTTCTTTATTAATAGCCTGGACCGGAATGTGTAAACACTGGCCCCTTCACACTGTGCGTGTGCACACACACACGTACAAAACTCAATCCATAAAAGCAAGTTGCATAAAGAACATTACATGATAAATATATAAGAGGACTAGTTTTAATGCATATGCATATTCATATTTATTTATTTTGCTACAATTTTACCAAACATACAATGAGTATCTGATTTCCCCTTCCTGTAAGTTTGTCTCCACCTCTTTAATTTTATGATTTCCTGGACCAGTATAATCATTTCCTGTTTTTAGCTTTTCCTCTTGTCTATAGGAGATATTTAGCAGGTTTCTTTGAGCTTAAAAAAAACATTTTATCATATGTTGGATTAGATATTTAGATGTTTTTATTTGTTTAAAGGTATATTACACATATATTTATTATGTGTCTGTCATTTTTTTACTTTATTATTATTATTATTATTATTATTATTAATATTTTTAATCCTGATGTCTTTAATTTTTTCATCCTTCCAAAAAAATGTTTGTGTGAAAACAAATGTTAGAATCATAAAGCAACTACTATCTGCATAACCTAGTCAGTGATTACTAGTAAAGTGCTCAAAAACTACATAAACTGTCTTTAAATGATTCTTTATGGACTTAATGAGTCTATAACTTATTGGTTAACATTTCTCAGTGGTAGTGTAAAAAACACTACCACTGAGCCATTTTACCTTGTCAATCAGTACTTTTCAGAGCAAACTGTTATGTTGCATTTGCCTTTAAATGCTAATGAGCTCTGCTCGCCCCGCCCCGCTCTTTCGTTTTTAATGAGTACATTATTAAGAAAAAACCCTTATACTCACTTCTGCTGTAGGTGATGCTGGATAACAAATGAGTCACCCAAGCATAGACGCATTTATGTAGATCGCTGGACGCTTTTCCTTCAAAAATGAAAGTAACGTTAATCCTCTGCATCTTCAGCAGCTTAGATACCAGGCGTAAGTGATGTTCATTAGTACATTCAACCTCAATCGCTCAATCTGAGACAATCTTGTCTTCCCCTGCACCGGAGTCAACACAATGGTGGTCGGACTGTTCGCAGCTCACTCAGGGCGGGTCTAAGGTAAGACGGCCATGTCAGGCAACTATCGTGGGAGAGGCCTGGGTTTTTGTGATGTCACACAGACAATATGCTGAGAATGGGTTGATTTGAAAAAGGGGATATTATAACGTTTTTTTTTTTTTTATCATTATAGGGTGGTTGTGTACACGCACTGCCAACACACATTTATGTTCAAACAACATGTAAAAATGAGTTTTGCATCCGATGACCCCTTTAAATGTGCACAGGGAACAAGCTTCAATCTTGTAGTTTGCGCTTGGCATCAGACAATATGCATTATTTCTTTCCCATCCTCCTTGCAAAGCATACTATTTCACTGGCCATGTCCACACAGGAAATCTGATCCTCTAAATGGTCAGACATCCATAAAGATCCATTATCCTCAACGGGCTGAGCAGTCAATGAAACATCAGTGCATTTACTGGAGGCTCTTCAAGGTCACTGTGAGGAATATAATCCTTCCTGGAAGCAGACCAGTGCTTTATTGACAAATTAGCCTTTGGGAAAAATGATTAGGTGATAGAATGATTTCAAATGCTCTCTAAAACCCATTCACAAGGAGCCTGCAGTCACAATATCACACACAAGAATCCGTTTACACTGACTTCTTAGAGTATTTTGCTATATAAGCAGCTCTTTGCAGTTTTTAGGACTCTATCTAAGAGTATCTAACAGCTGACCTGTAGACTTCCTCTTAGTAACTCAATCTCTCAGAATTGAGATAGCTAGCATGACACAACAAGACATTTTTAGAAGCAGGGCCTAGACAGTTTCATATATATTTATATATAGCACGGTCTCCATTTAAAGACAGCTTTCGTTCCTATATTGACCTACACTTAACTGGCTTCTATGGTTCAATAACAATTTCAATCCACAGAAAAACTTTTATATTTCTTTTATAAAAAGGATCAATAACACAAGAAGTGAATCCTGCGTAACTTGAATTTTAGAAACAATAAGACCACTTACTCACTATTTTTGTTCCACCAAAGAAAATAGTTCCCAACAAAGCCAAAGTAGAATCAACTGTGGTGCATCTCGTAGCATTCTTGAAAAAATCCAACCAATTTTTGAATGAACTGGTTGATTCATTCATTGGCATAAAGACAGTGGCTGCATCTGAATATGCATACCTCCCTACATAGTAGGCGAAAAAGTGTTTGTGTGAGAATAGTATGTTTTTCGTTAAAAACAGTATGCAGAAACTACCTAGATGACCCACGACTTCCAATTCTGCACAATTCTGATGTGTGCATTTCACATTACAGATTACAAATATAGAGTATTTATACTATTTAAAGGTTGTAAAAATACTTATTCAAGAAGGAAAATAAATGCGATTTCGGGCTGCAACCAGTCACTGTTTTTTTAATAAACTGGTTGAGCGAATTATTCAATGACTCCCTTATAAACAGTCTGTGTTTATTCCTAAATGAATCTGTGTTTCTTAACAAATCTTTTTGACTGTGATATGCAGAAAGATTCACTAAAAATACCACCACTATACAGACTGGCTGTCTGGAGTATGCAAACTCAGACAAGCAGAGCAATATAAAGCAGTGTTGCACAATATCAGCAATCAAACAAACTATTGAGAAAGATAAATATAATTTTAATTATGCTATATTTTAACAATGTGAGTCATGCCCAATCTAATTTAAGTCTAGGGAAATCACCATAAACAAGGTCATATTAAAAAAAAAAAATACTGCAGCAGAAGATGTGTTTCCCTGCATGGAATCAAATGCTATGTAAAAGTGAGATAAACTGATTTAATCTGTATCTCTACACAAAGTCTTTCCTATGTCAGTTTCAACTTGAGTCACATGGAGCGGTAGTCTATGTGTGTTTGCGTGTTTGTGTGCCGCATACACCTTGTGACAGAAAAAGCCCTATGGGCTGTTTGTGTACTGTCTCAACTGAAATCAAGAGTGTGTTGGCGAACACAGCAGTGCAACATTCTACACTAATATGACATTTCGAAGCCTTTAGTGCTTCAAAGATTGTTCATATAGCGACAGCCAGGTCTCTGTGAATGCTTCTAGAATGACTCATACATTTGGGCAATTCTGCACAAATCGCAAGCTGCCATCTTCAGGAAGGAAAGCACAATCTTAGAAACAAAACAAGGCAATAAATCAAAGCACGAAACTGTTGCAAACAGCGTCTGCGATTTGAATTTTTACTTGCTCACTCATGAATGCAAACCCTGAGCCAAAAGAATCTACTGAGTTGTAGTTAAAGTGTAATTTTAGAGATTATGCAGGAAATAAAAGTCAATAAAATAGCCACAAATTGCAACGGAGGTCAACTAGGGTCATGAAAAAGCCAAAGAGGAACCCAAAGGTATGATTATTCATCCACTATTATGACACTGCGATTCATGGAATGACTAATGCTTTCTGACAGGTTCAAACAGCAACCCACATAAAACTCCTATGCAACTTTTTCCAGTGAATGTAACCACAAAAAATAAGCCAGCCAGATTTAGACATGTCAGTCTTGATAGGGGAATACCAATCACTGTGAAGACTTCACTCGCAGACAAAAAAAGCTTGTTCAGGCTTTGTTCATAAGAAGAAGGGAAACCCTGAATGTTTCTTTACACTTCGTTTTTCTGGAAACCACAGGAGCGACTGAAAAGAGCCATAAAAAAAAACAGAAAGAGACTTCCACTTTAGCCTGAGGTGCACTTCCTATGTATCTTGTGCTGTGTGAATTACTGTCTAAATTACCTCCTGGTATTGCTTCACTTTCTCACAAAAGCTAAGTAAACAATTGTTCTCTTCTAAAACCTAGCGAGATATCACAGGTGTTTTAAAAAATCATATAATACATTAGAAATTAAATTAATTTAGCCAAAATGGAAAAATTAAGGTTGATTATAAACCAAAAATTTGGTTGCAAGTTACTGTGACGGTTATTATGCCGCCTCAGATGGCAGTGAGGTGACTCAGTAGGTTTTGGAACGGAGCTCATGTCATTAAGAACAGTAATTTTGCAGTAATTTAAAATACTATTATTCACCTTACTCTTCAGTGCGGAAGTAAGCCTATGGGTGGGACTTCCGGTTCATTAGCCACTATAAGGAAATAACAAGAAGAATAACAGTGTGCAGTAAACAGTAAAACTGTTTGCACTACGAACCAGTATGCTCATAAATAAGATAATATATTCACATTATATGGTAAGACACACCAATCTGCAATATCAAGCAGCAAAACAAGGTGTTTTGTACAGCTAAAAGACCAAAAGCCAGACCCATTAAGGGAAAAATAATGTGGATAGCTATGAAAAAAAATTATTTATAGTAATATTAAAATATGATCAGTTTACATATTTTAGCTTATATTTGTTTATACTATTAGGAACGTCATAACAAATCACTTTTAGGGTAAACCACTGGTCGGAAAATAATGGGGACTTGGGACAAAATGCAGCTGAACAGTCAGTTAAACTAAATCCATTACAGCTGTCGAGAATAAAAAGAAACTTAAATGAAAAGTGTTGATTGCAGCATTAAATTTAGTATCTTTTCATCATGCATGATAAGTATTTTTAAGGGGAGACACTGCAGGCAAAAACAGTTTTTCATGTACCTGTCAAGTTTGAGATTTTGGGCTTTTTGATTTTTTCAGATTAGTGGAAAGAAAACATCCAAAAGACTTTCTTTTATAGCACTTTATCCATTTGTTTTAATAGATTTCAATTACACTACATATTTTAAAGGCCGTTTTCTCAAAATGAGTTTTTTCTCCTACACTGCGCCATAAATCTCCACTGCAGTAGCACTTACACACACCAAACTTTACATTTTTATTCCCATCTATATCCTATCCGGATTTGTTCATATATCATTTGCTTGATTATATACATTTTATTCCCCCCAAAATTGAGTCAAATATCAACTGTTTCTGCCATGGGATTAACATCCCTTGGTAAATAGGAATTCACAAGCTTCAGTCTGGATCCAGAATACTTAAGAAGAGATGATGCCAACCCCTCAGAGGACTACAGATGATACCAACCCTGAAACAACATACAGCACTACCGACCTTTGCTACTAATTTATAGTGTTCTTTGTTTGTTTGATTACATCATTAATTGATCTTTACCACACATCTCTGCCATTTGTACATCGACTTGACATAGTCACCACTAGTAAGCTGCTACTAAATATATTGTAAAAACTTTAATTTGCTGTTATGTTGCTTTGCAACGATATGTATCGTGAAAGGTGCTATACAAATAAATTTGAATTGAATTGAATTGTTTTCTGTCTGTTCTAAGTATTTTCTGAACTATAGAGTGACAAAAATGAGATACTCAAAATTCCCTCTGTAAAAACATTTGACTCTAATATGTCAAAAAAAAAAAATTAAACAAGAATTTTGAAAATGCTTCATCCAGTGTTTAGATTTTATGTACTAGAAAAATATGCAAATTAAATAATGCATCATTTGCATATTTAAACCTAACATTTAAAAATAAACTGTAATACAAAAAATGTTTGCAATTATCAATGTAATCTATCAACTCTGTAAGCAAGGCTATAACTATTAATTGTTTTTTGTCTCGCCTTAAGCGTTTTTACAGTGTTGCACTTTATAATCAATCACACACGACTCTGTTGAGTTTATGAATGCAGCGGCCAATCAGAAGCCTTTTGATGAGTCATTGCTGAACCTCCAGAGGTTTGATTAGTGTGTGCTCTCCCTGACTGGCTTCTACATTCTCGCGAATTCTTTCATCATAAACAACAAAGTGCAGATGTATGTGTGATGTAAGTAAAAGATTCATTCATCAAACAGTGTATAGACAGCTTCAATGATTGTAACTTAAGTTTTTTTTTCTTAAACTTGCGGTAGACTGAAGTCAGTCATACTGTTCTTTGCTCGCTTTCTCTGTAGGCTATAATTTATTCGCTGTCTGAATAACCGTAGAAGTGAAAGCACTATAATTAGTAACTTATGACGTTTTTATAAATTAAGATCAAGTTCAATACAAATCCAGTCGTATTAAAGATGTCTTATCACACCCATATCTGGTACTTGCTTAAAAAGATGAATTTTTATGATGTGCGTTGTTAAAGGAGAACTTCACTTCCAGAACAAAAATTCACAAATAATCTACTCACCCCCTTGTCATCCAATATGTTCATGTCTTTCTGTCTTCAGTCATGAAGAAATTATGTTTTTTGAGGAAAGCATATCAGGATTTTTCTCCATGTAATGGACTTCATTGGTGCCCCGATTTTGAACTTCCAAAATGCAGTTTAAATGCAGCTTCAAAGGGCTCTAAACAATCCCAGCCGAGGAAGAAGTGTCTTATCTAGCGAAACGATCTGTCATTTTTTCGGAAAATAAAATGAGTATACTTTTTAAGCACAAAAGCTTGTGTAACACAGGCTCTGGGATGCGCGTTCACGTACTATTGAATCACGTCGAAAGGTCACGCGGAACGTAGGCAGAACCACAGACCCAGTGTTTACAAGTAAATCAAACGCTGTTTACAAACAAAAAGGAACAACGATGTCGGATGATTCTGAAGTTGTAGGAGAAAATAACATGGAGTTTTTCAACATACTCTACCTTTTTGAGCCAGAGTACACAGACGATGAACTTGTGGTGATTCGAAGACGTGATTCGTAGTAGTGATGGGAAGTTTTGATCATTTTACCGACTGTGACCCTTGAGTCTCGTTCAGCAAAATGTTTTCTCGAGTCATTTCGTTAATTTTAGCAAAATCAGAATCACGTGACAGCCCCATAAGATGAACGAACGACTCGAAAAACCCGAAGACTCAAAACAGGTGAACTAATTCCAGTACAGAGGCTAATACGAATCACTCCCCGAGACGACTCGTTCTTCCGAGTCACGTTAAAGATTCGTTCAAAATGAACGGATCGTTCAAGAACGACCCGTGGACATGCATCCCAGAGCCTGAGCTTTTGTGCTTAGAAAGTATACAAATTTTTATTTTTTCGAAAACAATGACCGATCGTTTCGCTAGATGAGACCCTTCTTTATCGACTGGGATTGTTTAGAGCCCTTTGAAGCTGCATTTAAACTACATTTTGGAAGTTCAAATTCGGGGCACCAATGAAGTCCATTATATGAAGACAAATCCTGATATGCTTTCCTCGAAAACCATAATTTCTTTATGTCTGAAGACAGAAAGACATGAACATCTTGGATGACAAGGGGGTGACTAAATTATTTGTAAATTGTTGTTCTGGAAGTGGAATTCTCCTTTAATACACTGACATTAGGCTACTTTTAGCCTAACCTTGGAGTTGGTTCACCTTCCGATCATGACCTCCACTACAAAGTCATCATCTGATACCATTACAATAACTGTAGCTCAAACAGTACAGCATAGTTTTAGCAGCACAAAGGTTTTGGGTTTCATTCCCATGAACTGAAAAAAAAAAACATTAAATGGAAAATGTCACCAATAATAATCTGTGTCATAGACACTGTTTACAAAAGCAAAATCTCACCGTTTCACATGCTATCACTCAACTCCTTTTACCCTCAAACCTGTGGAATGATTCATAGATTCACTGATCTCAAATCAGCTTTTTAATTCTGAACTGTACACTGTTAAGAGCCACACACCCAATCTGACTTCATGTCTGCATCTGGTGCTAACAGTGTCAACATCAATCTCACCTGACTCACATCCTGCAACTCCCATGCAATCACTTAAAAAGTGCTTTTTCTCCCTGTTGTTACTTTTATCACATGACTGACCCTCCTTCATTCATCTGAGTCGGCTCACTTTACGTGAGTGTGCGGAGAGGTGAGCGTTCCACTGTTGGTCATCGTTGCACAGTGATTGCAGATCGTTACGGCATGGTTAAAGACGGGCCCGCTTTTATTGCAGTGAGAGACAGTGCTATTGCCTGGAATTGCATATGATCACATATTGTACAGTGATATCTGCCTGTTGTGTCATCAGACGGATTTAATGCACGCACTCTTTCTCACTCAAAGCACTCAGAGGTCTTTTTAGTTTGACATACTGTACAGCAAGTCATTTGCAAGTACTTCTGGGCTTTAAAAATGTCACACTGCTATTTGAAAGTAGGGCATTCACGGTGCAAATTTAAATTTCTCAAATCATAGCATGTGTGTAGCTATATATAATAATTTCATTAATCGTTTCTTTGTTCTGTTTCTCACCCTCAAGCTTTCCTTCATGCCTTATTCTCACTTTGATTGTCTAATTCCATGACTACTATTATGCCTAAACCTGGTATTGCCCTCTGTTTACAGATGAGGCATTACTGTGACCCCCTGAGCAGAAGCTTGTGAGATCCAAAGAACAGCCTCAGACTGTCGGTTGTGCAAGCCTTCCCCCTCCCCTGCCAAGCCCCCGGGGGCTGGATACACTGTATGTACACAGCATTACCTCACCTCCGCTAGCCGCATGTCTCGCGTGTCTAGAAGAGCTTGACTTACAGGCACGAACTGAAAGAGAGAGGGAGGGAGATCGCACCTGAGAGGGAGAAGGGCAGGGTTACGCAATGGCCCTGGGATTGCTCAACCTTCTCACTGCCTACAGGAACTATGTCGACACATCAGGCTGGGAAAAACAAAGCATGGCTGAGAGGTGACTATGGCGACTATCGGTACACAAACCTGCCATCAAACATTCCTAACTCCGATGGGAATGAGTGATTGTTAAGGCTTTAAAGGAATTGTTCACTCTTCATGACATTTCTTCTGTGAAGGACAAGATTAGATGTTTTTTTACATACTTACAATAAATGGGAACTGGAGATTCCAGGCCAGTCTTGTTATAGTTGATTAGAACCAAAAGTCATTGTTAATTGAAAAATAAAATTAAATTAAAATTAAAAAATGTTAGACTTAAAATGTAGAAATGTTCTAAAATAAAAAATTCTAAAAATAAAGCTAAATAGAATTTTTTTTTTTTAAATTACATAATAAAATGACAAATTCAAACTTAAAAATGAAACCATGAAATAAAATATAATGAAATAATTACATGATAAACTTAATTTTAAACAATAATTAGAAATGATTGAATTACTTAAACATTTGAAATGTTGCCTTGGCAACTAGCCAAAATAAAGTAAGTTTAAGCTGAAATACTGAAATTATTAAAACACAAATACAAATAAATTAAAGCTAAATACAAATATTTTTAAAAATTACATAATAATAAATAAATGTAAAAATAAAAGCATAAGAATAAATAAATAAAATAACATAATGTTAGATGAAAAACTTCATTTTAAACAAAAAAACTTAAACAAAAATGAGAAATTACTGAATTATTTAAAATTTTAGAAATGCTGCCTTGGCAACTAACTGAAATAGAATAAGCTTAGGCTGAAATTAAAAAATAAAGCTAAATAGAAATATTTTTTAAAAATTAGATAATAAAAAAACATAAAATTATTTAAACTTAAAAATAAACGCATAAAAATAAAATAAAATAAAATAATATTAGATGAAAAAAAAAATTGAATTCACTGAATTTCTTAAAATTTAGAAATGTTCTCTTGGCAACTAACCGAAATAAAACAAGTTTATGCTACAATTCTAAAATGACTATAAAAAAAAACTATAATGACTATAAAAACAAATAAAAATATATGTAAAGCTAAACAGATATATTTAAAAAAAAAAAAAAAAACATAATAAAATGAAAAATAAATAAATACAACTTAAAAATAAAAGCATTAAAAAATGTTAGATGAAAAACTTAAAAAAAAAAAACTTAAAAATTTGAAATCAATGAAATACTTAACAAACAAACAATAATACAAATAATAATAATAATAATAAATTACTTAATAAAAACAGAACAAAATAAAACAAAATAAAAAATGTTGGATGAAAAACTTAATTTTAAACAAAAAAAAAAAAGAAAAATTAGAAATGTTGCATTGTTTTAGCTGAAATTCTAATGACTAAAAAGCAAATAAAAATAAATAAAAGCTAAATAGAAATATTTTAAAATATTTGTTTCAATAATAAAATAAACAAAATAATTAATAAATATTAATAAACACTGTGATAATATAGAAATAATATTGATGCAAAACAGAGCCATGAGAAAGCAAAAATGTTTTTTTTTTTTTTAATAGGTCGTACAAGTGTTTTTATTTTTGTTATGAACTAAATCAATGTTTCATTGAAAAGACAATTCTGGAAATAAAAAAAAAAAAAAACACTTAATTCTTGAACAATACGCCACAATGTTAATGAACTGTACATTTTTAAAGGCTGATAGATCCCGTTCCCATTTACCGCAATAAAAAAGTGACTAGTGCGTTATTAAAGGTTTTGAAGAAAGTTGGGTCTGGATCAAAATGAGGGTGAACAAACAATAACAGAACTGTCACTTTTGGTTGAACTATCCTCTTAAGAGCCAATCATGTACAACACCTATAAACTAATGAGTTGCTTTGTCATGGTGGTACAAGGTGTTTAGTCAGCTGCGGGTCAGCGTTAGGTAAATGTTCTCTGGGTCAAAAGTTGAACGAGGCGTTTGCGCCGGGTTTGTTATGGACATGTTAGACCTTCACATCCACCTCTGCTTATGTGTGTTGACAGCTCATTGTGAAACCGCTCTGGTTGAAATGAGGAAATTACTAGGAAGACAATATCCTGGAAACAGGATTCCGCACAGCACACATATTTGCACCATCAAAACGATGTGGCATTTCCATGAAGATTTCACAAACGCTTTTTGAACTTAATATAATTGGGAGTGAACTTTTTTTTGAAAGGCATCACAGTTTTTTGGCGACTGCCTTTCTCTGCTAATGGCAAAGAAATGCAGATTCCTTTCATGTTTTGTTGATAGTCTCTGTCGCTATCGTTTTAATCTCACTGATATGATGATATTTGGATTGCATCATACAAGGCATGCTCTGTTTTTTCCCAGCTGGAGCTCTGCACTGGAAAAAGTATGTCTTTGAGAGCGTGAACCCGCTCAGATGTCACAAGCATGCAATTTTGATGAGCTGCAATGGGAAAAGCAGAATCATTCAGTGAGTGACAGAGAGCGCACGAAAGAAAGTTGCAGAACAGAAAGATTAGAAAGAAAGTGAGATGGAGAAGGACAGAATGGGAAAGTAAGACCTTCAGTATTATAAATACCACCGTGAAGCGTTACAGAGAGTTTCATCAGAGATAGATACAATGTAGCCTGCTGCCACAACCCTAAGCTAACAAGCTGTCTTTGGATACTGCTGAGCCTCTGTTACATTTGGAGAAAGGATGATAAAAGCCTTCTGTAATACTATAATAGAGTTGAGAGGTGATGCAAAATAAAATAAATCACAACAAGCGTCTTCGTAGCCAGCAGGCATAGACTAACATATAGTAAACAAATTATTTATAAATGTGAAAACTGTAAAAAAAAAAAAAAAAAGTCTCTTTAAAGCGATAGTTCTTCCAAAAATAACATTTCTGTCATCGTTTACTCGTGTCGTTGCAAATCGTCCGAGTTTAAGTCTAAGTCTAAGCTGCTGTCTCACATTTATTGAAAGTGGATGGGGACCAACGGATAAGCTCCTAAAAAGACAAAAAAAAACCCATAAAATATCATAAAAGTAATCCATATTCCAAGGAATATGAAATCTAAGATTCAAAGATCTTTTTTTAAAACAAATACAATGTATTTTTTAGTACTGTATTATTTATTTATTTACATTATTTATTCATTCATACATTAATTCATTCATTTACATTATTGGTTTAACATAAAACAATTACATGCTACATTATTATTTTTTTAAATACAGTTTTTTTTATTACTGTATTAATAATGTGTGTATTGTTATTTATTCAGTCATTCATTCACATTATTAATTTAACATAAAATAACATAAAATTTAGTTTTTTAAATAAATGCAATGTATTTTTTTTATTTTAGGATTAATTTATGTATTGTTTATTTATTTATTCTTTCTTTCATTCGCATTATTAACTTAACATAAAATAATTACATGCTACATTATTATCTTTTTAAATACAGTTTTTTTATTACTGTATTAGTAATGTATGTATTTTTATTTATTCAGTCATTCATTCACATTATTAATTTATTATAAAATAATTATTATGCATAAAATAATTTTTGTTTTTTTTATATAAATACAATGTATTTTTATTTTTTTTTACTACTGTATTACTCATTTATGTGTTCTTTTTATTTATTTATTTATTCATTAATTTACACTATTAATGAGATAATTATATGCTAAGTTTTTAAACAAATTCAATATATTTTTTATTATTTTATTACTGTAATATTATTTTATGTATTATTTTTGTTTTTTTTTCATTCATTCATTTACATTATTAATTTAACGTAATTATTTTTTAATGAATACAATGTATTTTTATTATTCTATTATTATTTTATGTATTATTTTTATTTATTTATTTACTTATTTATTCATTCATTCATTCATGACATTATTAAATTTAATAACATAAAATAATTATATGCTAAATTATTTTTTTTAACAAATACCATGTATTTTTTATAATTGTATTATTAGTAGTATATTAGTATTTATTATTTATTCATTTACATTATTAATTTAACATAAAATAATTATATCCTAATTCATTTTTGTGTGTTAACAAATACAATACATTTTTTATATTTTACTATTATTGTATTAGTAATTTATAAATTGTATTTATTTATTTATTCAATCTTTTATTCATTTATTTACATTATTAATTTAACATAAAATCATTATATGCTAAATTATTATTGTTTTTTAAATGAAAACAATGTATTTGTTATTATTTTATTATTGTATTATTAATGTATGTGTTATTTTTATTTATTTACTTATTCTTTGATTTAGATTATTAATTAAACAAAATAATTATATGCTTAGTTATTTTGTTTTTTTAAACAAATACAATGTAGTTTTATTATTATATTATTCATTTATTCTTTCATTTATTCATTTACATTATTAATTTAACATAAAGTAATTATATGCTAAATTATTTAACAACAAATACAATGTATTTATTATTATTTTATTATTGTATTATTAATTTATGTATTTTTTATTTATTTTTATTTAAATTGGAATAATTACATGCTACATTTTTATTTTGAATATAGTCCTATATACATCCTGTATTTTCAGCAATAAATAAAAAGAAAAATAATCATTATGTTGAACAACATCAAACATAAAAAAATATTTAGCATGTAATTATTTTGTTAAACTAACAATGTAACTGAATGAATGAACAAATAAATAATAATATAATAAAAATACGTTTCGTTAACAAAAACTTAACCATGTTAATATCAACATTAACATCTGACATGCTCTTAGACGAAGGATGTGTGTTAGACAATCTGATGTTTTCCTGAGATCTGTGCTGTGAATCATGTGTCTATCTTACATACAGATATAAGCACAAACAACATCCTTCCCCTCCTTCCTCCCGATTGGCTGACAGGATCACACCGAAATGTCATGACAGGAAGACATTCCGCAGATACCAAAATAAACAAGAGCAGAGCGCCACAACTTACAAAGACATGCTACCAAAAAGGAAGAGAGCTACACACAAGCACACATGCTAAATTGTTACTTAAGCTTATCTCGTTTGTAATTAAAAGGAAGACATATTGCAAACAAATATGAAACTGAAACTCTTTTTAAGCTGGAAAGTCCCCACGTAACCTTTCATGATGGTATCAACTAAATATTTATCAATCATTGACTAAGATGCCAGCCAGATGTAGGGGCAAAACCTGAAAGATATCTTCACTTTTGTTTTAACTGCACGTGGTGTGACTAAAACAGCGCACGGGCCTGATTTCTGCTTTTCCAGGAAAGACACAATCGACATGCCTGGCACACTTCATTGATGCTGTGGTTGTGGTTGAATTGTTTGGGTTAGAGATAGTTTTTAAGATACAGATATAATGAGAAATATACGAGAAGAGTGAATGTATACAGGCCTCAAGGAGCTAAAGGACTCTGTGGCTCCTTGCTTCCTGTTTCCCACTGACGCCTGTGGAAGTGCGACCCTAGAGGAAATCCTTGTACTCTAGGATGGGCCTGCCTGAACTGGAAAGCCTGATAATTGTATCCTGAGTCCTGGCTGCTGTCCCTGCCCTGTCTCCTGGGTTCCCACTGACAAGATCTGGTCACTTCCCAAACATTCCTCTGCAGTTGACATATGCTCACTTGTACCATATGGCCAGTAGCAAAGGCTAATAGATCAGATATCGCTAATAAAATGCAAGCTCAAAAGGGAAATCTCCACATGAGGCAATCAGCAACACAAGAAATAGACACTATAGATTAAAACTGTGGATTAGCTCAGCAATACAGTAGAATTTCTTTTGCAAAATTACTACATATACAAAAGAATATGTCCAGAAACAGAACATGAACAACCAAAAAAAACCCCTCTCAAGGGCGCATCAGTGTCAGATGTTTAAATACACACAGCGGAAGTCGTGGTTTCCCTACATTCTGAAAACCAAACCACCCACAAAAAAAGAGAGCGAGAAACGGGAAAGGCTACAAAACCCGTTCCTTGTTTTTACACTTCTCTTCTAATTTCCCAGCATCACTGGTTATCATGTTTAATGATGGTAAGGAGACTTTTTTTTATTTTTCTGGCTGAGACCAAATGAATAGAAACCTTTCTACCCCTGCACTTAAAGGGACAGTTCACCCAAAATTGAAAATTACCCCATGATTTACTCACAAGTCTTCCAAGCTTTATAATGGCAGTGAATGGGTGTTGAGATTTTGAAGTCAAATCAAGTGCACACTGCGAATCGATGTGTTTGTATAAGAAAAATATCCTTATTTAAAACTTTATAAACTGTAATCTCCAGCTTCTGCTAACTGTCGTACGTGCATTCACGAGAGAGTGGCGTTCCAGCGGATGACGTAGGTGTAGCGTAAGCTCCGGTGAGAATATGCTAGTCTCACGAGAACCAAGATTTGTTTACAGCAAAGGAAAACCATTCTCCTCTTGGCTTGTATCGAAATCATCCAACATTTTTCTTTACAAGTCCTTGTTTTGTACTTTTAAATCTGTGTTTTGTTTTGCTGTCTCCTTTGTGCATCCGTGTTCGCCACTTCCACATTCGTCAGCGTGTTTGTCTACGTCATACGATAGTTAGTGGAAGTAAGAGATTACGGTTTATAAAGTTTTGAACATGGATATTTTTCTTACACAAACGCATTGATTCACTTCAGAAGGCCTTTATTAACCTTTTGGAATTATGTGGAGCACTTTTTGTAATGGATGCATGTACTTTATTTTGCTTCAAAATCTCAACACCCATTCACTGCCATTATAAAGCCTGGAAGAGCCAGCACATTTTTAAATATAACTCTGATTATATTTGTATATAGGAAGATTGAGGGTGAGTAAATCATGGGGTACTTTTAATTTTTAGCTGGACTACCCTGCTGAAAAAAACAATAGACACCATCAAAACAATTTTAATAGTTTTACTGGTTATAATGACACTTGTATTGGTTTCAATGGAAACTGTAATGAACCCTGTTGGTCTCTACTAGTAATTAGTCACCTTCTGTTGGTGACTTGTTAAAACCAATAAATCCTAATGGAATACGTCCCAAAACACACTACAGGAAACCATTTTTTAATGGTTTTAATGGTTAAAAGTTGATGGTTTGTAATGTTTGTAATTGTATTTGTAGTGGAAACCATTCGAATTTTCTGTGATGGTTCTATTGTTTTTTCAGCAGGGAGCATCTTTAAGCATTATTTTTTCATCCAAAAATATTGAAACATACCTTATTTATTAATATTTTGTTATGAATATGTCTCTTTTTGTACTAAAAAATTTAATTATCTGTTATTATGTTGTGATGGACCTGAGCTAACTTAAAGGACAAGTTCACTTCCAGAACAAAAATTTACAGATAATTTACTCGCCCCCTTGTCATCCAAGATGTTCATGTCTTTTTCTCTTCAGTCGCAAAGAAATTGTTTTTTGAGGAAAACATTTCAGGAATTTTCTCCATATAGTGGACGTCTATGGTGCCCCCGAATTTAAACTTACAAAATGCAGTTTAAATGCAGCTTCAAAGGCCTCTAAACAATCCCAGCCAAGCAAGAAGGGTCTTATCTAACAAAATGATTGACTATTTTTTTTAAAAAATACAATATATGTACTTTTTAACCTCAAATGCCTGTCTTGTCTAGCTCTGCGTGAATTCTGTGTAGTCCGGTTCATGACAGATTAGGTCGAAAAACTCCCATCTCATTTTCTCCTCCAAATTCAAAATCATTCTGCTTTGCTGTTTTACCTTTTTTGTAAAGGGTGTTTGATCTTCTTTGCATGTTCACTTTGTAAACACTGGGTCGGTACTTGTAGCGATGTAGGGCGATTTTGAAGTTGGAGGAGAAAATGAGATGGGAGTTTTTTGACCTACCCTACCTGTCATGAACCGG
Organism: Labeo calbasu; assembly: GCA_019740295.1. Classification (NCBI taxonomy): domain Eukaryota; kingdom Metazoa; phylum Chordata; class Actinopteri; order Cypriniformes; family Cyprinidae; genus Labeo; species Labeo calbasu. The sequence continues at coordinate 18,085 of JAHKKF010526795.1, forward strand.
AATACACAGAGTTCACACAGAGCTAGACAAGAAGAGCATTTAAGGTTAAAAAGTATATAAATTGTCAATTTTTTTAGAAAATAACCAATCGTTTCGCTAGGTAACCCCTTTGAAGCTGCATTTAAACTGCATTTTGGAAGTTCAAACTCGGGGGCACCATAGAAGTCCATTATATGGAGAGAAATCCTGAAAGGTTTTCCCCCCAAAAAAAATTTCTTTACGACTGAAGAAAAAAAAGACATGAAGATCTTGGATGACAAGGGAATGAGTACATTATCTGTAAATTTTTGTTCTGGAAGTGAACTTTTTCTTTAAACTAACAATGAACAGTTGTTTTTATTAACTAACATGACCTTATTGTAAAGTTTTACCAATAAAGATTTTAAACCAAAATGTGATATGGAAATAAAAGACCTTTCTTTGTATACAATAACCAACATTCTACCAAAACAAACAGGATTTTTTAGGGACTCCCAATGTAGACTGCTGTCTAAGCAAGTACAATTTCCCAAATTTTGTAATGTCACCACAAAGGAATTCCTGCTTTCATGACAGTAACTGCTGAGCCACACCTTCCCTATGCGTCTTTCTCTCCACTAATGCTGGTCACCAGGGCGTGAAGAGTAAATCACATGAGCTACGTTGTGCTAAACCTTTGTGGTCTCACAGACTGGAATTCAATCCAAAGTTCAGTCAGAAAAACATGAAAGTCAACCTACAGCTGGCATTGGCTAAAAACATTCTGTGGCAAATGTGTTAATGTTTAAATCCTCCAAAATAAACTTCAAACATTTCCGATTCATTTCATAATGAGGAAAAGACCATACTTTCGTTTTTTTTTTTTTTACCCAGCTGCACGAGGACGCAAAAGAACAGGCAGGGGAAAACACGAGAGAAAGTGTCGAGGGACAGTGGCAATTAATGAGGATGGGATTGCTTGTGAAAGCCTCTCATGCTCCTCATCTCAGTGGGGTTAAGCAGGGCTGTAACTGTGACAACAACGGCTGCTTCCTTCTCTAGTTGAGGGAATTGAGCAGAAAGTTTTACACTTTCCTCCTCTCTTCACCTTGTTTTGCTGTCTCTCTCTAAACTTTAACGCCAAGCAGTGTTTGACTCATTCCATTTGGCCTCTGGTTTCATCACATATATTATGAAAGGCATGTGATTCAGAGAGAAACGGAGCTGACTCAAAAAAGCTGCTTACGTGTCTGGGAGTGGGATGGAATTTGCAATGTGTCTCGCTCAATATAGCCTTACAGCAATGGCCAAATATGATAAAAACACGACCAGTTTTGCAGGAATTACGGCATTTTTAGGGCCCAAAAGCCTGTTATATCCAATAAAACAAGCAGTCAGATAGATTTCATATGAAGCTGGAAATAACACACTGGGATCACAATGAAAAGAGACTGATCATTCTTTCACAAGGTTAGCCACTTCATAAAACAATCATGAGGTACTATACTTGAATTGAAAAGTGTGAACTTTTTAAATGCCTTGTAAAAGAAAGTGTAAGAAACTGTGGCTGACTCATTCAAGAGTCTGACAAAGAGAAAAACCTACGCTTGTGCTCCGCTCAGGAACAGTTTCTTAACAGTCATGTGCTTGCTCTTCTATATGATGGAAGAGAGAAGACATTGTTAGAGTTTTCAACTCTGTGTTGAGTTCATGTCTCGCTTTCTGTGAGAAAAAGAAACATGGAGGTGCCTCTGGCAAGAGTGTTTGTGATTTCAAGGAAAACCTTACCGCATATACCACACCAATTATCTTGATCTCGGTACGCTTTTGTAACAGCTCATCTTGATCGCAGAGCTTTTGTGTCCTTCATTGTACTTTACATAACTATGAAAACTTCACGTACTGTTGCCAGTTTAGCGTGCTAATATTGGTATGATTCATTCTTTTTGTTATTATGCGATAAAAATATATGCAATTAATCATGACCCCTTTGACCTGTAAGCAGTAAGCAGTCATGTTTATTGCATTCAAAGACAGTCTGATGAACATTTCGCAGACTGTGATGACGTATTTCCACAGTCTCTTTCTGATTGCCATAATTGAGCTCTCTTAAAGGAATAGTTCACCCAAAAATGAAAATTCTGTAATTAATTACTCACCCTCATGTTGTTCCAAACCTGTAAGTAATTAGTTCATCTTCAGAACACAAATTTAGATATTTGCGATGAAACCCAAGAGCTTTCTGACCCTGCATAAATGCAATGCAACAATGCAATGCAACTGACACTTTCAAGGCCCAGAAAGGTATAACAACGTCGTAACTATGCAAACTACAAAACTACAAACCATGCGTTGTGGTACTCTCATGAATGTGTGTCAAAGACAAAAAGTAGTCTCCTAGCTTCATAAAATTACAGTTGAACCACTGATGTCACATGGACTATATATAAGACCTTTCTTGGTCTTGAACATGGTAGTTGCGTTGCTGTTTATGCAGGGTCAGAAAGCTCATCAAAAGTCTCTTAATTTGTGTTCTGAAGATGAACGAAGGTCTTACGGGTTTAAAACAACATGAAGATAATTAATGACAGAATTTTCATTTTTGTGTGAACTATCCCGTTAATATAAAACATATAACAGATTTTTTTTACTTTTCCATTCACCACTACAGAGTGCAACATTTGAGTTCTGGCATTAAAAATCCATTCATTTTATCCATAGGGGTATTCATTTTTAACAATATCTTATAGACAGACCTACTGTGAGTTACGAGGTATAATATGAGTAATATTTGTGTTTAAAATTGGAGTTCCTGGTGAAAAACTACATTACCCATGATTCTGCAGAGAATCACCACCAATCAGAGAATCACTCAAAACTATGCAACTCTCACTCAACCTATATGTTTGTATAGTATATGTATTTTGAAGTAAATGCAAAATATATTGTTGCTTTGTATATAATAAGCATATTTAATTCAAAAGTTTTATATTTCTCCATTTCTTTTTTTTTCATTTTTATTTTGATTTTCTATTATGTCTTTTGCAATGCTTCATGAAATTGTAGTTCCCACATTAAAGTCGTTAGATACACAGTCTTGTATCTTTGTCTTTTTGACTAAATTTCAAATAATGTTTTGCTTAAAATTCCACCTTGTAGCTGATTGGTTTGGTTCATAGCTTATAAAGCAAGACTTTTTTTAAATCCTTGAAATGATCGGTCTACAGCGCTGCCAGAGATGACATTGACTATTCAGAGACAAAGAGAAACATTTTCATGTCTATTTAATGTTTGCTTTATTGAATTACATTATGGGCCATTTACACAACAACATTTTCAGCCAAAAACAGGAAACTTTTTATGTGACTTGCCTGTTTGTTTACACGACAACAGTGTTTTGGGGACTGAAAACTGCATAATTTATGTTAAGTTATGCATGTGCGTAGTACGTGTTAGGTATGTAGACATGCACAGTACGTGTTGATTTTAAAGGCAAGCGCGAACAAATAGCACGCCAACTACTGGCCTGGCACATGTAATAGAGCGTTTTTGGCAGTTTTCACGGATATGTGTAAACGTGAATCGTTTTGAAAATGTTGCTGTGTATATGTGGAACTTTTTAAAAACGCAAGGGAAAAATTTTTCAGTTTTTGACTACATCATTGTCGTGTAAACGTAGTCTTAAACACCTTGAATTATATTAATTTAAGGGCTTCTCACAGCATATATGAGATTATACATAATCAACTCAATCCAATTATTTAAATTTGTAATTCAAATAAAAATCTTAATTTATATATTCAGAAAATGTCTAAAAAGTACAGCTCACAGAAACCTACACAAATAGGTCATACCACAGAAAATGTGACACTTTTAAAATGACTCAGCAAGCACGGTTATGACTTTCCACTGTTGTTTCGCCCCCTGTCTGATATACTAAATAAAGTTCAAAACCTCTGTGTCTCTCTGGAGAGTTTCGGTTATTTCACACACAAATCACTATGGCATTAATGTGGAAGGACTCAACGTTGCGTTGAAAAAGTTTGAGAAACTGCTGAGGCAAGCGATGTGTCGTCTGCTGGAAGATTAAGTAATCGTCCAGCATAAATTTCCTCTAAATAGAGACTTTCTACTCAGCAGAATGGGAAGTTAATCAATTGGGTACTTTTGTGTCACATTTCTTATACGTGGTATTACATAGTGAACAAATTTGTCTGTTAGCTTAGCTTTTGCATCCAATCAAACTGCCACATGCTCAATCTTATACTTCAATTACCCCACTGTATTTTTTACAAGGCCATAACCACCTGAGATGTCATTCAAAAAATGGTTACGTTCTTAATTTTTATAAACGATAGATACAAGTGTTCAACGAGCATATAGAGTCTTATAGCAGACATTCAGTTCCTTCTTGTTTATTGGTTTTATTGCAGTAATTCAGCTGTTTGAAACCACAGTCCACCTCAGTGACTCAGCAAATTATAACGCAACCTCAGTCTGTTTGCAAGTTCAGCAGGTCTGCTAAAAACACCTTCATAATCATAATACTTACAGGCCTATATTTGTGATTCACAATGAACGCAACTTTACATGAATCTTTAGAAGTGCTACCCTAATGATTTCGCTGATAAAATCAAAGCTACCATGATTACAATCTTGCTATCACTGTTGTTCAGTTGAAGATTAAGAATATACGAGACTGAACCCGATATTAGCGTCCTTTACATTGGATGACATTTGCAAAGTGCAGCTAACTAACTGCAAATGCTGCTATCAGACTACTAGGAAACAAAACAGAGATAACAGACAGGCCGATTGAAAATAAATTATGGTTGTTTCCCTCACACACATACACCCACCACATGCTGAACACCAGTTTCTACCCACTCATAAGATTACTGCGCAAATGGCACCATCTCTATTTTCTAAGAAGATGTCTTTGGTACACATAAATGGAGAAAGCCACAGCTAATAAACAACACAGTGCCCTTTACATTTAGAACAGGAGACACATACAGAGAAACCGCCTGTCACTTGTACTTAGCGTCTAACAAACAGTACAAAAAATCAGTCTTAAGAGAGATTCCTTTCAAAGAAAAGATCTGATGCGCTCTGTTAAGAAAGAAACCCTAAAATCTTCCAGAGTGAACATAAACGGGTGTGTACATGTGTCAGAGGTTTTGACGTTGTTTTAAATATCTCCATAGTGATGATATTTTAATTATGTTGCATATTCAACTGCTTTATCAATCTACTATTAGCCTGGAGGGTATGTCAGTAACACTACTTTGAGAAGAGGATTACAAACTGTGCACACCTATGTTTAGATCCGAAACTTTAGAGTTTGATCTATCACTGCGTCAGCTAGCTTGGGTTACAAGCTCAAGTGCCGTGATCATTCAAACTGCACGTACACCCTAAAACGTATTTGTTTTCATGTTTTAAAACCATTATTTGGTCACATCTTATCTTGCCCAGGCCACAAGTGTGCACGGACTGCTACTGGTGCCCGCTTTAAACAAATGACGCCCATGATTACAAGCCCGGACTGTATCCTTAATGCTCAACAGCAAGTGCTCAAGAGAGGGGGCAGGGGGGTTAAATGGGGGTGTTACATGAGAGAGAGACACAAAGCCCAGTCCAGACGGAAGTATTCAATTTATTCAGGTCTCAGAACAGCTGTTGCCAAAATAGCTTAGTGATTAAGAGACCAAAGGCTTAAAAGGACAAAATCTTCCAGAGCAGCCAGACCTGGTGGTTACAGTCAACAGACGGCTGGACGGAACAAGCAATATAAACATTCAAGAGGTCATTAGTAATAAACCTGTGAGCATTGTTCATTTCAGTCAGCACTGTCTTGATGTTTCACAGTGAATACAGTTTCAGTTTGATGGAACATTCCAGTAAAAATTTATATTTTTAAATGAACAAATAAGTATTTTAAAGATACACTTATATATACGTGTGTGTGTGGAATTTACTTTTATATATCCACCTTTTTCCCGAGTAATCGCTGAGCGCCGTCAGGATGGATTCTAACTTCCGTTTGGGTGCTGTCGTGTTCCGTTCTCCATAGAAATCCATGTTAAAACAGTAAAAAAGATCGACTGAATTAAACTGAAACCTTTTCAGTATAACTAAATATAAATATGTGCGCAAGGTTAAGCTGTGCTGTTGCTGGCTGCCACAGCAATAAGCTTAAGGAATTCCTGTTTTGCATACCAGACAAAAGAAAACGAGCATTGCTTAAAGCGCTTAAGTTAACATACTGTGCTTGAAATAATAAAATAATGGGCGCTCTTATTATTTTGCAAACAAAATTCCGCGAACTTCGCCCCCATCGGGAGGTGTATGTGTGTGCGCTCATCTGTTTCAAAGCTAACCTCGCGTCACTTCATGTCATCCACCAACTTATTGAACGATGACAGGTGAGTTACTACAAAACGACGGTCATTGCGACACTATAAAGAGTCAAACTATGGCGACATGTGCTTTATAAAACCATTTTCATAGGTTTAGCTTTATATTACCGTCTTATAAAAGACGTTAATTTGACTAGAAACAAAGAGACCGGAAATGTAAAGCATCGTTCCGGTCGGGCAAAACTAACACAGAAAAAAAAGTGGATTTATGCAGTATATTTTTCCCCAAAATCAATCAACCAAGTAAAAAAAAAAAAAAAAATAGCCATACAGGTCAGTACTTGTAATTTTCATATATATCAAGAGGCTGGAATCTCTTTAAATTGTCTTGCACATTTACCGTTTTTTATTTCTTTTATATTTCTGTAATAGTTTCTATTCGTCATAGTAAACACATCTTATATGTCTGACATACAGATAAGCTCATTATGCTAATTACATGCTTAAGTCAGATCCTATTCAACAATTATTTCAAGCAAAACCAGAATGCAAGTGGGTCATTCTATAATTAGGGGTACATTTAGAATTTGATAATGTGAAGAAAAAAGTTTTCCTTTTTCCCAAAAACCCAAACATGACCTTACATAGCTGCTTTGAAACAATCTATATTGTATAAAGTGCTGTATAAATAAAGGTGATCTGTAGGAATATGTGCATAAAATATCATCTATGTTTGCTACTGTCCACCATGTTACCTTTACTGGGTAACACAGTTGACAGGTAACTTAGTTGACATTTTTAGTGTTTTGGGCCTATACTCAACATAGAAGCCTAGAACTACTAAGCATATGGTATGTTTAGAAATATATTTTCATAAACATTTAACTAAGTTTTAGTTCAATTTTCTTGTTAAACTTCACAGCAATAATACTTGTGTAACACTGTTGACAGTCAATTAATCCACTCTTGACACAGGGTTGCTAGTTTAACCAATATTAAAAAGAGAGAGAACATTACTTCAAGTGTTTCATCCATGTGCTACTAGAGGAAATATCATCATACTGTGCAAATTATGCGAGAATGGGACAAACCATTTCTTTTTGAGGGGGGCTTTCTACTGGGTAACTTAGTTGACAATGGTTTTTCAGACACAAATACAACAAGTTATATCACAATAAACACTTATTATTTTTGAAGTGCACACCCAAATGTCTTGATAACCTAGACATAGGGCAAAACTATGAAATACATTTATATTTGAGGTAACAGTCATGCTTAAATGCAGAGTAGAATGAGCAACTTTACAAAATCTAACAGCTGAATAACAGGGTTGTATGTGATATGAACATCATTTTTGAACAAAAGATATAACTTTTTCAACATACAGTAGTGTGGTTTGGAAAAATATAATTGTGTACTAGAAAATTAAGCATCTGGGCTTTATATTGATGAAAATATATTAAAAATATACTTCACGGACAGGAGATATACCCACAATTATAGAATGACCCATGTAATCTTATGTTAATGAGACAAGACTTGATTAAAAAAGCAAGAAAAAAGGCTATAGCCCTATTTAGAAAAGAATCTCTTTCATCCTTTTGTGAATCCATTAATGAGCCATTAAGAGGTAAATAAAGTCAATACACACACAATACACATTTAAGCTTTGAAATCAGATAGGGCTGTTGGGCCCAACTACACAGAGAACACTTAACTGCTGGAAATGAAAAGACTTGCCACTTTACACTTGTGATCTAGAAAGATAGGGTGGAGGTCTGTTTACAGAGGACCACAGTGGAAACCTAAGCAGAATAAAGAGCATCCCTGAATACACATAGCAGAAACCGTTAAAGAGTTTAAAAGAATCAAATGACTCCACCTTTGGAGTTGATATTATAAATGCAGTTTCGTTTTTTTCCCCGCTCACAAAGCCACTTAAGGCCACTTTAAGACTTGAAAAACCCAAAACAGGAGCACAAAGCCATTCGGCGAGCCATTAAAAGCTCTGAGTAACTTGTTTATCTGAGAGACCGCTCATGGCTGAGGAATTCAGACTTTCACAATCTTTCAAAAGCACTGCGGATGATCCAGAGCAAGGCTTAAAAAAGGAAATAACCTGCTGACTGCTGTCTTTCTCTCTCTTTTTAAAGCACACGTGATGCTTTCATTAAAAGAACTTGCAACAGAGTGACACAATCTTCCAGACGTGGCCTTTTTGCAGTAGGCTAATAATCAGAAATGCGCTAATTTCTGATCCTCTTCTAGTCCAAGTTGCTCAATACTCTTTTAAGCACTTTCTGCTGTGTAATGTATAATTGGTATGCTGATGGCAGAGTATTTTGGTTTTGGTGAGAGCTAAAATGAGAATCACCCACCCATACTCTCCCAAAACCACTCTGTATCTATTGTAAGTGATTATTTCAGGTGCGAGTTTCTTTGTGTTTACATTTTAGCATATGCTAATGTTGACTGTAGCATCTTTTTCAGCCTAGGCGAACTGTTTTAAACTCTTCCACACACATTTATCAATTAATAAATACTTATATTTGCATGTTTTCTTGCAAAATAGGTTATGACTTAAACTAAAACATAACCTGCACTGTATGAATAACGTTTCTGACATAGTAAACTTGCTCGGTAGCTCACCTGGTACATTTGAGATCTATTGTGAAACACGAGTCACAATAGAATCATAGAAGCAGGCTAAAAATGGCATTGTTGCCTCATCAAATGCACTTTTATCTCACGTTTGCTTTTGTTAACGTTATCAGTTATTTTTAGGGTAAGGTTTAGTGTTGATAGTACATTGTTAAATAAAGAATTAACCTTTTTTCGCAACTCACAGGTACATTTTGTTCCAGAACTGCCATGATATGGAATAAAAGATTGCCAAATTCACTTTGTCTGTTTTGGATAACACTGAACGTGCTTTTAGCACGACTCTTTAAATATTAATCATTTAATTTCCAAACTGTTGCGATGCAGAGACAACCAACATACATTTTGCGTAACATAACCGGCTGCATATGAATAGCTTTTCTAACGTAGTAAACTTGCTCGGTAGCTCACCTGGTACAACTGTGATACAGAGTGCTCAAACTGTAAAAAACAAACCTTACAAGAATTAACCATGGTTTTACTATAGTAAAACAAAATATAAAATTGTAGTAACCATGTTTTTTTTGGTGTATTGACTACCATTTGTATAAGTTTTAGTACAAATACCATGGTTAAACTATGATTAGTGTAGCAAAACCATGGTTAATATGGTTACCATGTTTTTTGGTTTTATTTGTAGTAAAACCATAGTTAATTTTCATAAGGGGACTCACAATAAAAAGTATCCAAATTCACATTTGTCTATTTTGGATAAAACTCAGCTTGCTTTTTGCACTACTCACTGGAGATTTCACTTTACAATTGCAAAGAGTTGAGAAGCAATTGAGAAGCAAACGTGCCTGGGTTGATCTTTTCTCTAATTTCAGTATATTTCAGTATATAAAATAAAATTTGCCTTCCTTCAAAGAAACAGTTACAAAGTGAAGTTCAAATAGTCTCTTTTAAGTGTTTCTGTTATGCTAATAGCTTTGCTACTAACAAGATTAGCCAGTTAGTTGCGGAAGTGGTGGAGCACGTCCTCTAGAGAGACATCTGTGAGCTTATAGCATAACCCACTCGATCACACAGCTAATCCAATTAGACATTGATATACAGGTCTGCCCCTTTTTGTAAACTAGGCTAATTCAGCGACGTGTCTGTGGTTGAGTGTATTTGTGTCTGTGTGTGAGAAAAACTGATGCAGGGCCAATACGAATAGGTCAGCATGTCTTTCATCAAAACCAACTGAGATATAAAGAGAACAAATGTGCCCTTTTTGCCCAAAGGCTGTCATCAGCTGGTGGAAACCGGAGGGAGGATATTCATGACTTCCTGATCACTTCGGACCAGCGCTTCCATGGCGGTAAACCACCATTAGTGTCCATCAAGATGAGACAGAGCCTTTGTGAGGACATTGCTTGTTCCCATGGTGACAATATGTCTCAATCCAGAATGTGTGACATCTGTGTAGACACAGACAGGAAGGAGATTTCTTGGAAATAGAGTCATATTCATCCTAACAATTCCCTCTCTGTCAACACGCCAAGAAGCTGTGCTACAGTTTTAACTTTCAGATGGTGATATATTAAAATGTTATGACTCAGCTGTGGCTGTTAAACCAAAGGATTCAAATCAAAGAAATCCCCTGAATATCCATCCATCTATTTTGCGCATTTTGAACAGTTGCATCTGGTGTCTCGAGGTGCAAGATTGAACGATAAAACGCACTGTGCAGCAAAAACGTTTCCATTTTAAGGAGTGGTTGGTCTCCCACTCAGGCCTCTGATGGTGGAACAGCCCAGGAAACCTCTTTCCACCCACACACACACGCATGAAACCTCTGACTCAACTTGAAACCATGAGCGCTGTGGAGGCATCCTGCTGACTGCCTGGTGCACCCTGCTTCAGGTTACAGGCTTTGTCGCTGCAACCTGCTTACTGTAGGTCATCTGTGAGGCAAACATGCAGGGCACTAAATAACCAGTACACCAGCAATAATACAGACTGAAATCAAATAACACAAAATGCAGTTACAATTCATTAGGTGACAGAACATGCCTTCCTAGAGGAAATTTACCTCAGAGAGGTTTCAGTTACGTTTTAGCATTTATTTAGCAGCTTGACGACAAATAGACCTAAAATAGACATACATGTTGACCAACAGTAGCCTAAGTGATAAAACTTACATGGCTATCATAATAATTGGGAGAATTTGATGAAAAATGTTCGAGTTCATACCAAAATGTCTGACTTTTGTATCTCTGCACATCTGAGCACATTTTGAGGCATTGTTGAGATACCTAGAGGAGACCTAAAGACGATGCAAATATATTTAGGAGAAACAATAAATATTTCTTTCCTATAGGTTCATATTTCGTATTTTGTTCTATTTCTGTCAGCTACCTGCACGTCGCGCTGACAAACACTTGATGTGCAACACCAACATTGGTATTGAGTCATACACAGGGGTGGGGCTTTAGTCTAAAAAAAAAAGGCAAAAAGGACAAACTTAACATATATTTATAGCAACACATATACCATATATACCATATAACTTAACATATTTATAGCAACACATATAGCACATATCTCTCGCTTTATAGTACATTTACACGACCTGTCGTATTACTTTATTTCCTGTGTTACTTTCGAATTCATAAGTAGGCTATTGATAGCACAATGTGCACTAAATATTCGCTGCTTTTGAAAACGGCCAGTGTGTTATGCTCAGCGGTGTTTACTGTGTAAAATTGGCTAAGCGTTTTCATTAAAACCCGAGCTTTGTGTTTGCAATCCCCTTGCAAACTTCAACAGTAGTGCGTACTATTGCGAAGCTCTGTACTAGATGTCGTCAGACCCGAGGGGCGGAGCCAAGATGTCGCAATCTTACTAAGAACAGCATCATCGAGTCAGGCTGGTGTAACACACTGAGCATATTAGACGTGCCCAGCCAAAGTGAGACTTTACAGTCGGACGGTCAGGCTGAGGGGCCACGTCTGATTTGTGATCTCATTACTAAAGGGACCTTTATTTCGGCAGCAACAAAAGACCAACTAAAGGACTACTTTTTTCATTTGCGCTGTCACCAATTCGGACGCGTCCTCTGTTTCAAGTTTCTTCCGACAATTCCTTGTTTGTCGTATCTTAAAACTTCCAGTTAAGTACGTTTAAGAGCATCTTATCAAGTTTTATTTATCCGATACTAACCGTGAATGACCCTAAACTTCATCCGACCACCAAAGGACGTTTTACCAACAGTGAAAATCAACATCCAAGGAAATATTGTCCATGCAGGACGCGTTCATTCAGCGGGAATAAGGAACAAAGACATCCGTGCCAGCAACTGAAGATCTCTTGCTTTTGCCGCCAGACTTACAAGAACCAATTTGCTCAATCTACAAAACAAAGAAAAGGACAGATCACGCATGAACAGAGGCTGAACGTGCACGAATATCTGCAAAACACATTGAAGCCGGAGATACTTTTCAGATCATCTACTGTATAAGGCACGGGCGTCCTTTCAAACTGACTCATATTTATTCTGCATTCATTGGAGACGACATTTTCTCTCTTATGCTGAGACTTAACTACAGCTGACAGTTTCCCAGTGCATATTTCATAATATTTCACGTTTTTCCCCGGTGGAAATGTTCTCTGACAAGTAGACACAACTAAGTGCGCCTGTAGTTTTCATTGTTCTGTTTTGGAGAGGAGCGGGTCCTTTGTCTAAAGCAGCGAGGTAAGTCCTGTAAACCTTTAAGCGTTACATTAACCTCTAGAAATCACCTTTTAGTATATCCACCCAAGGGTCCTTAAGATTAGTTCAATTATTGATCAACTTTTCCCATTTAGACGATTATTGAGAAACATTTGGTGGTTAAACTTTACATGGAAAGTGATGGAGCGCATGTTGTAGTTTGAACTTTGTCAACTTACACTTTACATGCTATTTATTAAGCATTTTTAAGCACGTTACTTAAGTTACTTTATCAAACTATAAACTTTGACGTAGTGGTTTACACATATGCTGAAAACCGCTGGTTCTGAATATTTAGGTTCGAGTCTGACGCGAACCGTGTGAAGTTTTAAAACCTCTCACACGCAAATGTTTAAAAAACAATGTTCTAAACAAAGAGGAAAATACTATTTTTAACAGAAAAAAGTTAGTTTAAAAATGGTGAAGTGGAAGAAACTGGGCTACGTCATTCTATGACGTACGCTTGAATGTGTAATAACTTAAACACTGTATGACTCACAGGCGCCGAGCAGCATTTCGAAAGGAACTTGAGTCAGTATGATCAAGCAACAGTGCTCATCACATAGTCATTCAGCAGTTTTAAATTACCTCCTTCATTACACAATATTAATGAACCTACCATTCTTGTTTAGTTAGTTTATTATAGTTTAGCGTGTGAGAGATTATCCCACGGTTACTGAGTGTTGAAATGTGGTGCAATAATCAAATGCTCTCATTTTATCAATTTTCCATGTCACCTTTGTGCACAGACTTCGCATTCCTCATCCAATTAACTTTTATGATATGTCAAGTCATGCTGTTGCAAAGTCATGAACTTACACTGACTTGTTTTTGTCACAGATGAGTATGAACCTGTCAACTCCTACACCACCACTGCGACTGAAGCGAGTAGACTTTGAGGACTCTCACAACACCGATACCTTCAAATGCAAGCGCCGCAGGCTCAGCCAGCCTCCTTCCCCAGGTCTCGCGCCCTGTCTTCGCCCCCTGTCCCAGAGCCTTGAGCAACCGGGGTCAGAGAAGCACCACGTCTCGCGTATCGGACCCTACATCCTGCTGGAGGCCACAGAAGGAGCTCAGACGTTCAGAGCGGTTCATCAGGTCACAGAACAGGAGTACACATGCAAGGTGAGCCGAGATGCTTCAGAATAGTGGATTTGAAGTTATGGAACCTCTGTATAATGAAGGATCAATAACCATCTTGTTTTGGTATTTTCTCAACAGGTGTTTTCCATTAAGAAGTATCACGAGTTCATCGCACCCTACACGCGACTGCTTCCACACAGCAACATCTGCAAGATTTCAGAGGTGGTGCTCGGGGAGAGCAATGTGTACATATTCTTCGAACGTAACTATGGAGACATGCACTCGTACGTGCGCACCTGCAAGAGGCTGCAGGAGGATGAGGCAGTGCGTCTGTTTGGCCAGATGGCAGCCGCGGTCGCGCACTGTCACGAGAACGGTGTCATTTTAAGAGACCTTAAACTGCGCAAGTTCGTGTTCACAGACCCACAGAGGTGAGTTACTCAATTTTATTCTCTAATTACTGGCTGGTCAAGTCAAATCTGCTTGTGGTTGCAGGGATGCATGATATTAAATGCCACATAGGCTATCAGCGAATATGTGACCCTGGACCACAAAACCAGTCTTAAGTAGCAGGGGTATATTTATAGCAAAAGCCAAAAATACACTGCATGGGTCAAAATTATCGATTATTATTATTATTTTTTTTTTAAATGTCAAAAATCATTAGGATATTAAATAAAGATCATGCTTCATTAAGATATTTTGTAAATTTCTTACCATAAATATATCAACTTAATTTGTGATTAGTAATATGCATTGCTTTTTTTTTTTTTTTTTTTTTTTTTTTTGTACCCTTAGATTCCTGATTTTCAAATAGTTGCATCTCAGCCAAATATTGTCCTATTCTAGCAAACCATAGATCAATGGAAAGCTTTTGTAGCTTTCAGGTGATGTATAACTCTCAGTTAAAAAACAAAATTACCCTTATGACTGGTTTTGTGGTCCAGGGTCACATATTAGAATTTTATTTTAATTTAAACTGGACCATAATTAATTGTGCATGTTTTTACATTTTGATTACCTTAGTTGCCATCTAATGCTATTTCTCTAATTTAATTGTAGCATTTAAAACTTTTTGTGTTTTATTGAAACAAATTTTAATATTGGTTATTTACACAAGACAAATGATAATCAGCTTATTGGTATTGGACAGATTTTTAATATCAGTGCATTCTGTATTTTTATTGCCATTGTATAGGTGTAACAAGATTATTCCATAAAGTTGTTGTTAAAATTAAACTAAATTAAAAGAAAAATGTTTATATATTAAAATATTCATATATAATATAAATATATACATGTAAATATTTTCAAAATGTATTCTGTATGTGTGTATTTATACATACGAAATACTCTTATTTTGGATGCGATTAATCGCGATTAATCACAATTAATCGTTTGACTGTACTAATTTTAAATATATAGTATAAAAACTTCTGTTAACTACTATAGAAATATACTATACTACAGAATATAAAAACAAATAGTTAAATAATAAATAAAAAGTAGTTAAAACATAAAATACAGTATATATTATTACATTTTTACAACCTACATGACTTGCATAGGTGTTACCTCATCTCGCTCACCTAGCAAATATTTTCCATTCATTAAAGCTGGATGTAGTTATCAGATGGCTGATAGATGTTCTTTTGTATCCTCAGAACAAAGCTGGTCTTGCAAAACCTGGAGGACTCTTGTCTTCTTAACGGGGATGACGATTCGCTGACGGACAAACATGGCTGCCCGGCCTACGTTGGCCCGGAGATATTAAACTCACGACACTCGTACTCAGGGAAGGCTGCCGACGTGTGGAGCCTTGGTGTTGTACTCTACACCATGCTAGTAGGACGTTACCCATTTCAGGACGTGGAACCCACAGCACTGTTCAGCAAAATCCGCAGGGGTGCGTTCACCATCCCGGAGACTCTTTCACCCAGGGCTAAGTCGCTGGTATGTTGCATGCTGAGGAAAGCTCCCTCAGAGAGGCTCGAGGCTGGAGATATACTCTTTCACCCGTGGCTCCACTGTAACAACAACGTATCCCTCCACCAGCACTCCAGCACCAGACACTCGACCGATCAGGTGGTGCCTGATTTCAAACCAAATGAGAACGGAGATTGTTAATAGGCCGCCTTCATTCTGTTTACCCACAATCGGGGGGATTGGACTCTACGGAGAAAGAGAAAGAGGTATGCAGAGTTCAAGGGCATCAAATGGAAGATTCCAGAAACCACAGCAGGTTAATAACAGTGCTGTGTTTTACCCAGTGAAGAACTGCTGAGGTGTTTGTAGTCTTTACAAACAGAAGTGACTGTTTCTTACCTCTGAAGATATCCATTTGTGGTGATCTCTCCAAAAAGCAGACATTCGTTCACGGCACAGCTTCGTTCCTGAAAGAAAATCACGAGGCTTGTGCACAATTTTAACATCAGTATTGTCTAATCAGTGCATGGATTTCCCATCGTACACCCTTGTTGTGTAAATTTAAAGTACCTCTAACTTAATTCCTGGTATACTTGATGCACACTTCGTGCCTTTATGTACTGTTTACATATTTTTGCAGTGGAAAATACAGAGTTGACTATTTAAAGTGCCTTTTTTTTCCCAGTAAAACAGCCAATGTTGTCGGACTTGTTGAAGTACCAAAGATTTGAGTTCCCCCCCCCCTCCGGTCTGAGCGTGTGTATCTGCAACGGGTCAGCACAAGTGCTCATGGTTCCTTTTCATGTGAAGAATTCAAAAGGGTTCTGTTTTCTGCGATTCTCTTTTGTAAATGTCTTTCCATCTGTTAAACTATGTATTTGTGCTGTAGAGCAGGTTTAACCCTGAAGGGATGTGGGGCAAATCGTGCGCCACAGGAAACGTCCATATAATGGTTTAGAGGTGTGCCTGTCAAGCGAAACAAAGGCTTTACATACGTTAACGTTTGTGATGCCTGCATGCAATGCTTTGACCCTTTTTTCGTTAAAGTACTTGTCATTTTGTAGATATCTTTTTGTTACTAGCGAAAAGTGGACACTACATTTGTTGTTGTTTTAAGGGGTGACGTACCTACAAACAAGTATTTTGTTGTTGCCAGTACAAATAAAATGAAAAATCAACACTCTTTTGTTGCTTGTTGCTTTCTGAAGTAAAAATCACAACCAGCGCACCTTAAGTCAGTAGATATTTATTTGACACAGCATTTTGAAAATAACAAATATGCTCTTTAAAAGGATATTCGTAAAAACGTGTTAAGCTGCCAAGAAAGAAATGTATCACAAATCTGCATCCAATGGGGCTCTTCCTTGAATTTTTGTAGGACTATTACTCAAAGACATTCGTAGAAATAATGAAATTAACTGTTCATATCCTGTTCTTATACTGCTGCAACTCTGTAATACATCAAAGTGCTTGAAATTACAAACATAGATGGGTCAGAGTCAAATCTAAAACAGAAAAGGAATTCAGCGAGATTGCAACTTCACCACAAACGGCCAGATATTCAAAAGGCCCTCCAAGACATAAAAGTGGACAATACGAACCATAACGCTCATCGTGAGCAAGCGGAATTCAAGCCACAGTAGAAAGACTAAGCAAAAGCACTGAATCTGATCAGACAAATTCATTCAATATGTCAAACGGGATGTAATAAAGTTTAGTAACAGCCACTGACACCCACTCAAAGTTTACAGACATCAATATCTTTCCACTGAGCCATGTTAGAACTACAGCTATAAACACGCAGGCAAACAATATAGAGTCATTTTAGTCAAATGTGTTGACGGACACCGGAAAATAAGTCACCACAAACAGGTCTTCATGGAAGAAAGTGGAACTGCTGTGTTTACTTCACATTATACACCTCACAAATGTTACGAAATCCAAATAAAAACCAGCAACAACAAACAAAGGCTTTATAAAGTCTAAACTTTACAGACCCATCATGGTTTTCCTTTCACATCTTTATTAGCTTTGGGGGCGCAAAAAAAGAAGAAAGTTGATTCATAGGTCAAGACACCAATGAATCTACTAGGTGAAGTTCACGCAGATATCTGTTTAAATATCATTTTTCCTGAGGCAAAAAAGTTGCAGGAAAATGTATTAAGTCATACAAAAAAATACACTCATCTGTTTACTTCTATTATAATAACAGAGGGGGAAAAAAATCAGGAAAAACGGAATCTTGATATATATATATAAAAAAACGGAATTATGGAAACTCAAAATGCCTTAAAACCTAAACTTAAAAGCAGTAAACAGTAAAGAAAAACCAGAGACAGGAGACAAAGATGTTGTAGGATGCCACCTAGTGGAAACACAAATAATACTTGAAGTTCACAGAGCCATAAAAACTAGTGGAAATAATGAACATGAATAAAAAAAATGAGGTTTGGGTAACTAAAAAAAGAGTGAGAGAGGGAGAATAATACCTTAACTGCATTCTTGCACTCAGAAACAAACAAAATGACCTCTTTGAAAAATGAAAAAAATTAAAAATAAGACAATAAAAATATTACAAAACTCAGAGGTCAGAGGACAAAAAAAAAAACAAACAAAAAAAAAAAAATTCAAGGGAATGCAATGGAAAGTACAGGAAAATAGCACTTGAAGATCTCTGGATAACAACATCTGTCCATTCCTAAGAAATGACCAACAATATAAAAACAAACAAACAAAAAAAATGATAACAGGCATTGAAACTCAGGCAAGAGATGCTGGCTTCGGATGACAGGGTCGAGGGCTTCATCAGGCACACAGTGCACCATACCTGTGGAAAGACCCATTAATCCATCACTGATCACTTCAAAGACACAAGCCGACACTTGTCAGGCTGGTAATATCAGAGTAATATTGTTTGCAGTTACACTGCAGTGCTATTTTTGGCTGTTGGCCCTCTATTAGCAAATACACAGGAACCACATGATTTATTTGCAGACATTTTTCTGTCTAATTTGAATGATGATACGTAGGGCTGGGCGATAAATCACGCAATATGAATTTCCTTGATAAACGAGGTTGATTATATTAAATTATATGAATTAAATTATATGAAATGTTCATATAATGTTTATGCGGCAAAGGCGGAACAAAAGAGCGCTAGTCAAAGCGTGCTGCTCAGACCATTTATCGAGTATTGTGTCAGAAATATGGGTATATTTGTGTTGAATTTTAACATATACATATATTAAATGTATTGAAGGAGGAGTAATGGAATATAATTACAGTATTTACTTTGATTAACGCATTTATACTAAATTTAGACTAATGTTTTTGGTACAAATACCTAGGAAACATATTACATTTTTACCATGGTATTGAGGTGCAATATTTGTGGTTTTAACTGTTATTATAATAATCTATGGATAAAATGATGGAAAACACAACCTCAGTCTTAATAATTTAATTTCACCATATAAAAAACATTGCTACAATTTTTACAGGTATTACTGATTTTGATAATAAACATAAATCTTTATCTGCATCCTAACTCAAGCTACTATCAAATGTGTATTTCTAAGAGCCAAAAAATTGTATATTGTTATTGTATAATATTATCAGGTAACACAAACCTGTTTCTTGATTTGAAACAATTTTACTCATTAAAACATGCAAAACTAAGACTTTTTTTTTCTGTTAAGAAAAAGTGTGAAGAATTAAAAAAAAAAAACATGAAGTTTGTCATGTTCTGACCATAAAGCATATTTTAAGCCACATTTAAACACTGATTTTTACAACTTTCACATTGTAGCAAAAATCTGCCTTTAAACTTGAAATACATAAAAAGTTGACATTTATCGTGATAATTGTCAATATCGACTGATATGAAAAAAAATGATCATGATCATTTTTTGGCCATATCGCCCAGCCCTATGATACAGCAACAGATGTGGGTGTTTGTGATGCAGTACTTCCTGGAGAAGTGATAACAAATGAGAACAGTGCAGTTTGCATAGTTCCTCACCTCTCTTCATCCATGTTGCCCTCTTCCTCTTCCTCGTAGCTGCCCTCGTCCAACTCCAGATCCAGTTCAGTGCCGATGCCAGAGTCTCGTGGAGCCATAAAAAGACTAAAAGTCCACAAAAACAAAAAGTCAGAGCTCCCCGAATGGACCAGCTGATCTTTGCTTTACGTGTCATGTGATCCCTCAGAAATCATATTAATATGCTGATTTACTGCTGAAGAAACATTTCTTATTATCAGTCTTGAAAACAGTTGTGCTACTCTGTATTCTTTGATGAAGAGAAAGTAAAAAAAAAAATCTTTTCTACATTATAAATATCTTTACTGTCACTTTCGATCAGTTTAATGCATCCTTACTGAATAAAAGTATTCTTCTCCATAACATAATACACTATCTATAATAAAGTCATTGTCTCTGTCATTATAATAGACATATGTGTTGATCCTGAATTGTTTTTAACTTGACATACAAATCCTCACCTCACAGAACGGCATGTGAAGAACACAATCCTTTTCAGTCTTTTGTTATAAAAGAAGTAGTTGAAGGACCACAGGTTGCCTTCTTCCCCATAAGGGTCTGAATCCAGGTCTGGATTGTAGCTGTCAGAAGAATGTAGTCAGAAGTTTTTTAAAGCATTCTGAATAATTTAGTGCTATATTCAAACACTATTCAAAAATTCTTCAAATTTTAGGTAAACCGGACTGAACATGGGTTTGAAAGCAGAATATCTTACCTGTATATGTCACATTCTGCGAGGCTGATCTCCTTGTCAAGGGCCTCCCATAACTGAGGCTGTAGGTGACTGTAGGCCTCACCCGCAGCAGCTGACAAACTGCTGTTCACTGCATTAAACACCTACGCAAATCATAAACCGTTTAATAAACCACAGTTTTAGAACAGTTTAAAAAATATCCCTCCATATGTAAATCAACATGACGGTTTTATCTAAATAAAATGTATTTATATTTTAATATAGTTTATTATTTATTATTAATTTAATTATTTAATTAATTAAATATTATTAATTTAATTAATGTAATAAACATTGTAGTAATATTTAATGATAATAACTATAATTATAACTATTATTTATTCATCTGTCAGGTAATAATATTATTAGTATAAGTTTTATATTGTAATAGTGATAAATTCTAAATATATTATTTATAAATATATAATAAATATTGTATTATTATTAAATATTATATTGTTGTTGTTGTTTTTATTATTACTATTATTATTTTATTATAGGGTCCCAGGTATTATTTGTACTACTAATAAAAATATAAAAATAATAATAATAATTTTTATTATTATTATTATTAATAATAATTGTTCATTGTGCATTTTGAGATAATATAGTGTAAAATAAGTGCATACGTTGTTTCAGAAATTGCAACCATTTTATGTAAAAATTACTCAATTAACACTGAGCTCCTTGCTGAAATTACGGTTTTTGGTGCGAATTATAAATACTTATTATTAGTATTTATAATATGAACTGTTTTATATTGTAATAATAAATGATAAATGTATTTTATATATATATATATATATATATATATATATATATATATATAATTTTAAATATAATATAATATAATAATTTTATGTAAAAAATTACCCAATTAACACTGGGCTCTTTGCTGAAATCGTGGCCTTTGGTGCGACTGAAGTCGTAGTCCGGCCGGAAGGATTCATTGAGAGTGGCGATGAGGTAAAAGAGCGTCTTTCTGCTGCACTTGTCCGAGAGAGGACCTTCTCCATCATCCAAACTGTGACTCAGTCTGAAAGTAAAACATCTTTCAGTGAACGTGCAATGAAGATATTTGTATTACGTGTAAGTGAAAGGAGAAATCCACTTACAGAACAAAGATTTACAGATAGTGTACTCACCCCCTTGTCATCCACGATGTTCATGTCTTTTTTCAGTCGTAAAGAAATTATTTTTCGAGGAAAACATTTCAGCATTTTTCTCCATATAATGGACTTCTATGGTGGCCCGTGTTTGAACTTCCAAAATGCAGTTTAAATGTGGCTTCAAGCGATCCCAAATGCGACTGTGAACTATCCCAGCTGAGGAAGAATGATCTTATCTAGCAAAACGATCGGTTATTTTCCTAAAAATAATACAATTTATATACTTTTTAATGTCAAACGCTCAACTTGTCTTACTCTGCCTGGACTCATGGTTCATGACAGTTAGGGTATGTCGGAAAAACTCCCATCTCATGTTCTCCCTCAACTTCAAAATCGTCCTATATCGCTGTTTTACCTTTTTTGTTAAGGGTGTTTGATCTTCTTTGTACATTCACTTTGCAAAGACTGGGTCGGTACTTCTGCAGCGATGTAGGATGATTTTGAAATGATTTTTAAGGGAGTTAAGGGAGAAAATATGATTGGAGTTTCTCAACATACCCTAACAGTCTTGAGCTAGAATACACAAAGTTCATGCAAAGCAAGACAAGACGAGTGTTTGAGATTAAAAGTATTTAAATTGTATTTTCTTTTAAATGAAAATAACCGATTGTTTCGCTAGATAAGACTGTTCTTCTTCGGCTGGGATCGTTTACAACCACATTTTGGATCGTATGAAGCCACATTTAAACTGCATTTTGGAAGTTCAAACTCTGGGCACCACAGCAGTCCATTATATGGAGAAAAATGCTGAAATTTTTTCCTCAAAAAATATAATTTCTATACGACTGAAGGAAGAAAGACATGAACATCTTGGATGACAAGGGGGTGAGTACATTATCTGTACATTTTTGGTCTGGAAGTGGACTTCTTGAAGGGTTTGATGACTTTTTTTGAAGAAATGCTCATCAGTACCTCAAGAAAAGACTTTGACTTACTTGTTGGGGCTGATTCCTGAGCTCTGAGGAGGAGACAGAGCCTCCAGCACATGCGGCTGCCCTTCCTGACAAAACTGCTTAAACATCTGCTTGTCATCACCTGCCATCTTACAGGAGTAGCTCTCAATACTAGAGACACATCACAACAGTGTCAGCAGACACAGAGAGAAAAAAAAACTGCAAATAACATTGACACCAGAAGAGTGTGAATAACACGTTCTTTACTCAGTTCCTCTTTATGTCACCTGATAGTGTTCAGATATGTAAATGTTTTTTGAAACAAGTATTGAGCACTTACCGTCCAATAATTTTACAGTCTCCAGTTTCAATTGTAAGCAGACTGTTTATGGCCTCAAAACTTGAGTTTTCCAGAAGCTTCATGGTTTATTCAACTATATTATATATATTGACAGAACTGCAATGACACTTTAACGCCACTAGATGTCAGTCTCTTTGATAAACAACCATCGGCCAGTTATTCCGCCGTTACACCAAACCAAAACAATGTTTAGCACGTTAGTTTGGAGAATATACGGCACAAGCAGAAAATTATCAATAATTAAAAACTAGCCAACACTGGGTTATAATTAAATAACCACTAACCTCGATGTCTCCTACAGAAGCCCCTTTAAAATCTCTAAATTTCGAGAACAAACGGCTCTCTATTACCTTCAAATGTAAAAAAAAAAAAAAAATAAGCCTCCCTTGCAGATTCTTACGACCGCGTAAATAATCTTCGCCGGTTGCTTAATGCACTTCTATGTCTAATAAATATCTCTTCCTTTTTACTGTGAAATTTCCAATACCTGCCATTAAACAAGCTAAAATTTAGAGGGAAATTATGCATCCCAGCTATTGAATCAGAACTTGAGGAGAATTCCAAGGCTTATAAAAGCCTTAATCCTCGGTTTATGTTTGTCTATTTGTGTGGAGGAATGACAACAACAGAGGACGAGCGTTTGTGTTGCAGTTTTCGGTCGCAGTAATACGCAGTTGTCTTTTTCCTGTTTTTTTTTTTTCGGTCAGGATGTCATAGTGATGCAAGTGTTACATGTTTACCGCCACCTACTGGATTGGGGTTTAATAGCGCTTCTCTTTTTTAGAATCATAACGAGGAAATACGGCTTTAAATGATACAACCACGAAAAGAAAGTATAAAAACATCGTAAAACAAAGTTATTTAACAGCGTATTATTATACGTTTGCATTTCTGAATTTCGGTATTCTTAAGTTGCACCTCAGAAGTCTTGAGGAAGTATTGTAAAGCACACAAAGGCTTGTACTGTTCTCATATTGTGGACATAAACATAGGGATAAAAAATAGTTTATATATTTATGATACACTAAAAGTCAAACGTTTTAGAACAGTAAGATTTTTTTTTTTTTTTTTAAAAGAGGTCTCTTCTGCTCACCAAGCCTGCATGTATTTGATCCAAAATACAGCAAAAGCAGTAATATTGTGAAATATGTTTACTATTTAAAAGAACTGTTTTCCAATTTAATATATTTTAAAATGTAATTTATTCCTGTGATCAAAGCTACATTTTTAGCACCATTACTCCAGTCACATGATCCTTCAGAAATCGTTACTGTTCAAGAAACACAAAACAACCTAGTACATTTTTTTTTTCAGGATTCTTTGATGAATAAAAAGATACAAAGATCAGCATTTATCTGAAATAAAAAGCTTTTGTAACATTATACACTATACCATTCAAAAGCTTGGAGACAGTATACTGGAAAGAAATGACAGAAACTAGTACTTTTATTAGCAAGGATGCTTTAATAAAGACATTTATGACGTTATAAAAGATTTCTGTTTCAGATAAATGCCGTTCTTCTTAACTTTCTATTTACCAAACAAACCTGAAAAATTCTACTCAGCTGTTTTCAACATGATAAAGATATTTTTTTTAGAGCAGCAAATTAGAATATTAGAAAGATTTCTAAAGGATCATGTGACTTAAGTAATGATGCTAAGAATTTAGCTTTGAACAGTAAAATATTTTAAAAATGTACTGTTTTTGCTGTACTTTGGATCAAATACAGGCTTGGTGAGCAGAAGAGACATAAAAAACATTAAAAATCTTACTGTTCAAAGACTTTTGACTAGTAGTTCACATGCTACTGTTAATTTTCTTATGTGTTATATAGGCTCATTTAATCGATATAAAGTACAAATGTCTAAGAAACATATCCTGAGACTTACATGATGCAGAAGATATTGGAGTTTATTTTTAATAATCAATCTAAAAATCAAACAATGACTGAAAAAAGTAGGTGGGATGTTTTTATAATTGGGGGGGAAAAAAAGGCAGCTGCATCCCAAACATAAAATATAACAGTAAAATATTTCATGTGGCCTGAAATGTTTTTAAAAAGTTATTTAAAAATTCTTAAATACTTGTTACCAATGCATAAGCATGCTTGGTAAACCATGGTAAAAACAAACACATTCTCAAAACATTCTCTCGTAAAGACATTTTATTTACAAAGATGATTCTGAAGAGGTGCAAATAAAGAGAAGGCAGACGTTGCAGCAACGGTAACATTTTCACATCTCAGGTTCTTAAAGCATGATGTCACACAATTACGGTGAATAAAAACAAATAAGACATGGATGGCCGAGACATTTCCAAAGTAAACACAAAATATACAGAGTAAGCGAAGATGAGCAAAGCTGAAGTATTTTCCCTGAGAACACTGCTTTGTATTACATGTTTCACTCAGAAGTCTGAGAAGGAAATTCACTGCTAAAATAATTTCATATTTCACAAGGTGAAAACATGTAAATGGTCCACAAGGGAATTTCATGTAGCATAAAATGTGACAATTCATGCTGAAAAGAAAGAAAGGAAGGAAAGCAAAGCCATGACCTGCAGTTATCGGTCAGATCAATAAACAACAGGACCATAAAACGTTTTGTCTACATACTAGATTAAACATGAGTGAAGACCTGTTAAAACAAAAATGTCAGGCAAAGAACATTTATTGGATCATAAATGCATGTAACTCAAAAAGAAGACTAAGAAAGGTGTGGCCTTGATGAGCCCTCTAATAAAAAGCGATTTTTCCCGGCATACACAGTACACAACTGAAAACGTCCTGTCTTTGTAATACATAATGAGTGATAGTGCTATAACACAATTTCCAATACAATCATTATACCTGAGGAAGCCTTACAATGGCTAGTTAATACCTTCAACAGCTAAATAAGACTTTTTTTTCCTTTTTTGACAGCTTTAAGTCGTCAACTAAAAGAAAACAAAAAGGACAAAACCTGGACACCACAGCTGGTGTTTCTCAAGCACTATTTGATGACAAAATCATATTTACATTTACAAGAATTGAAAAAAAAATCTAAAAGGAACATTAAAACAGATCTATTAGAGTTTGAAAATAAAAGTCTTAATTTAAAATGTGGGTTAAATGATGTCACAGTCCTTTCAAAATTCATAGCGGCAGTGTTTTCGTAAGTAAGCCGATGACATCGCTCATGTCTAACTGTCAATCATCTCTGAGAGTTCTAAAAGGAGGTCGTCCTCTCCCTTGCCCGACTCTAATTCCAAATCATCCTCGAGGCGATCGTCAGTAAATTCATCTAACAGGTCTTCAAAGTCATCCACTGATGAGCTGGTAACAGCAGGAGTACGACAAGCAGCAGTGCTGGACCGCCGAGAACGCTGCATGCTGGGTGTTTTGATCACAGGGCTACAGAGGAAAAAAATGTTAATGTTACCTTCATTTTTATTATTATAAAAAACTATTATCTGAAATACATAACATTTCCTATACCTTTGGGGGACCGCAACAATTTCAGGTGATGTAGTACTGGCGGGCTCAACGCAGCTCACAGGCACCATTTGAATATCCTCCGTGTTGGAAGGCACCTGCTGAGTTTCAGAGTTAACATCTGGAGAGGTTGGTGACGCCGCCTGAAAGAGAGTAAAAGAAATCGTAAACTCACCAGACTTGCGTTAAAAAAAAAATAAAAATAGAATAAATGTAAATAATATTAAATAATAAATAAACCAACTCTTACCCTATGCCGTTTGTTGGGAGCAACTAGCGAGGAAGGTGTTTGACAGGCAGTATTAAGAGGTTTCACTTCAGCAACAGCAGAGTGAACTTTTGTAGCTTTCCTCTTTTGGCTAGGCTGGGGTGCTGGCTTCATTACTGACGGCTTCACATTCACCTTGGGCTTTACTGAAATGCAGACAAATGCAGTGAATTGAGTAAGCCATTTGGTAAAGAGTTAAAGGGATAGTTCACCCAAAAATAAAAATTCTGTCATTAATGACCCATCCTCATGTCATTACAAACCGAGGAGACCTTTGCTCATCTTTGGAGCACAAAGGAAGATATTTTTAATGAAATCTGAAGGGTTCTGATCCTGCATAGACAGCCATGCAACTGACATGTTCAAGCCCCAGGAAGGTAGTAAGGACATCATTAAAATAGTCCATGTGACATCAGTGGTTCAACTGTAATTTTATGACGTTATAAGGAAAAAAAAAAAAAAAAAACGACTTTATTCAAACAAATTCTTTTCTTCTGTGCCAGTCTTTGCGAGAGTACCACGATGTGTGCGAGTGATGTACAGTTGAGATTGATCATACAAAACTAAAAAAAAATATTTTTAGGCAAAATAAGAAAAATGTACACATCTCTATTCTGTTCAAAAGTTTTCACCCAGCTCCTAATGCATCATGTCAGCATCAGTGTGCATTTGAACCTGCTGTAATAGTTGCATACTAGTCCCTCAGTTGTCCTTAGTGTGAAAAGATGGATCTCAAAATCATACAGTCATTGTTGGAAAGGGTTCAAATAAACAAAAATGCCGGAAAAAACATAATTTGTGGGGACCTAAGGGATTTTTCTGAAGAATTTTTCTAGGTCATTTTTATAAATGCAACTATTATTTTCTCTTGTTGACTATATGTAAACATCTTTCATGTGAAATATCTTATTCAAGTCAGTACTAAATAAACAACTTGCATTTTGTATGATCCCTTTGATTTGGGTAAAATAATTAACATTTTTAAAGATTCTGAAAGGAGTATGCAAACTTTTGACCTCAACTGTACAACCCAGATGCACCGCGCTTTGTTTACAAGCACACTGTACATAAAACAGTCTTTTTCGACAGGAAAAATTTCGACAGGAAGGATGACTTCGAGTTTGAACCAAAATTATACAGGCAATAAACTAAGTTAGATGGACGGTCTATGTCAGAACGCTGGCTCCTGTTTCAGCAGCACCACACTTGCATCGCAGTATTCTCGTGCATGTGCATCAAAGACTGACACAGAAGTGAAGAAATTGTTGAATAAAGTCATTTTTCGTTTTCACTGCGCACAAAAAGTATTCTCATAGTGTCATAACATCATGGTTAAACTACTGATGTCACATAGACTATTTTAACAATTTCCTTACTACCTCTCTGGGCATTGAACATGTCAGTTGCATTGCTGTCTATAAAGGGTCCAAAAGCTCTCAGATTTAATAAATATCTTAATTTGTGTTCTGAAGATGAACGAAGAGAGGTTTGGAATGATACAAGGGTTAGTAATTAATGACAATTTTCATTTTTTTAATTTTTGGGTTACCTATCCCTCTAAAATTCTACTTTATACAAACAGTTTTTCATTATATAAATTTCAGACTTTAGTACTATTGTAAACATTTTACATGTCCACATTATATTTTAAAAGTCTCCTTAAATAGAGTTAAATAATCAGTTAAAGGGAGATTCAATATGACTGTCAACTCATGATAAATTCTTACCCTTTGTCTCTGTTTGAATCGTTCCCTCAGCTAACTGGACAGGTATCACGGGAGACGTCGAGGGCTTTGGTGTGTTCAGCGGAGTCGGTGTGTTTATCAATGGAGTCCTGTCTCCAGAGCGCTCAGGGGATTTTTTCTGGGGCACCACAGCAGCAGGAAGCGGAGAGTTCCTGTGTTTGAGGGCGACCCGCTGTCTCACTGTGGTTTGGGGCAGGGCAGAGGGTTCAGAGGATGGTGGCGGTGAGGCAGCAGGTGCTGCGTCTTTCTGGTTGCTGGAAGTGACTTGCTCCTCCTGCAGCTTGCGGAGTCTTTTCTCTCGCATGATCTCCTCAAAAGTTTTCACTTTGACAGTCTCACTTGAGGGATTGTCTTTTCCATTTGCCTGCGAGTTAAACAGAAAAAACAATTAATCTAGAAACAGTAACATTCTCTTAGACCGGTTGTCTTGTGTTTGAGTCTTACCTCTGTAGCTACTTCAGGTTTCGCATCAGGTGCATCTGGTTTTGTCTGACTCACAGTGGATGCAGCTGCTGGAAAGAATTGTGAACAGCAACGTGAACACACATCTTTGGGTGTTATGAGGCGATTTTTGTAACCATTTGAAACATATTTGTCTGACGTACTTGAGGATTTATTAATGCGTAGAATGCGCCTCTTTGGAGGTCCACTTGACTCTGCTTCTGTTGAGGTCGGGGTCTTATCGTCTGTGGTCTCTTGCAGCTGCGCCTGCATCCGTGCTGCCTTTTCCCTGCGTATCTCCTCTAATGTTTTTACTCGTACCTCCCCAGCTGTCGCAGGAGCCTTGACTGCAGCTCCAGCAGTGGAAGGTCCTTCGTTGCTCTCTGGGCTTTTGGCTGTGCTCACTTCCTGGGCTTTTTTCTCCTGCATTTTTTTCTTTTCGTGAAGGATTTCAGAGAAGGTCTTAACTTGAGGTCCGCCAATGTGTTTGATGCTTTTCTTGGACGGGCTCGGCTCCTTCACTGGCGTTTCTTTCACAACACGGACAACTTTACTCGTG
Organism: Labeo calbasu; assembly: GCA_019740295.1. Classification (NCBI taxonomy): domain Eukaryota; kingdom Metazoa; phylum Chordata; class Actinopteri; order Cypriniformes; family Cyprinidae; genus Labeo; species Labeo calbasu. Next base: position 47,456 of record JAHKKF010526795.1, read on the forward strand.
TTGAGGCTTCTGGCTGCCTTCTCTTGCCGAATCTCCTCAAGGGTTTTTATACGGATATCTCCAGATGATTTTGGCTCGCTGTCGGTGCTAGGCAGAGCGGCAGTCAATCCGAGTCTCTCACGCACTGGAGCTGAAGAGAGTTATTAACAAAAATTCTGAATAAGATAGAAAATACCTACACAGCCGCAGCTGGCGCATTAAAACAAATCACTCACCTTTCTGTTCTAGCACGTCTGTGGAAGACTCAACAATTCCACCGAGACGTTCAGCAAGGCTTCGTTTTAAAGGTTGGTCTTCCTCCACAGGCGCATCTTAAATAATTAAAACAACAACATCATGTGTCAGTTTTAATAAAAAGGGACCACTGATACATAAACATATACCCACAATGTGAAGCAAACGTTTTTCATAAACTTACCTCTTTTCAAAACTCTTTTCCCAAGTCTGTCTGCAACTTTTCTTCTTCCAATTTCATTAACAGATGAATCTACAACAAATTTTAAAAGGGTTTTTAAATCATTAAATAATGAGATACTGCAAAAACCAAAATTCAACCTTGTAGTCAACTTACCAATGGTGGCATTGTTAACTTCCAGACGTGAGAGAGATCGAATGTTTTCCTTTTCAATAGCAGAACCTTTGTTTTGGGCAGAGCTTTGCATAGCAGACTGACCTGGAAACAAATGAAAAGTAAATATTAAATGATCCTTCAGATGACTTAAAGAAGCAACAGTGCTGAGAGTTCACTTACCAGATTTCTTCAGACTGGCCATGAGGGCTTTCCTCAATCTGATCTCCTCTAATGTCTGGATACCAAAGTTCAGCGAATCATCTGCATGACAATTAGATGTAGCTAATAAAATTAGTTAATGATTAGATGTAGCACTCAATAAATAAAAGAAAATTTCTACAGAACATGGGAATGGTCTTTACTTTTGCTTGTGATCATTTTCCGGGGTGATCCTCCAAGAGATTCATCTCCTTCCTCTGAGAACTGATCTGCAAATATTGAAGTAAAAAGCCTGAGCATTTCTAAACTAGGGATGCTGAACTCTTTTTAGGGTCCATCTGGAGATCATAGCATCAAACCTTAATTAAACACACCTGAGCCAGCTAATCAAAGACTAATTAAGGGTTGGAACCAACCACGAATGGGATTTGACACTTCTATTCTAGTTAAACATCAATCATGAGCTTACCATCTTCATCATCGTCATCGACAGGGTTGATGACTACTGGTGGATGGGTCGGACTGGGGACATTCTCTTGGGTGTCAGTTCGAATGACTCCTCTTAACTGTGGGTTAGTGGGGTTTGCAGCGGGCACAGGGACTTGGTTGACTTGGTCCTCATGTGAGGTCTCTTCCTTCTCCTTTCGCACTACTTGCCCTGTTAAAAAAGACAAAAAAGTAATTTTATATTATATTATGTAAGATTATAATACAATCAGCACAGTTAAAAACACTGTAAAGTAGGGCTGTCCCCTAATAATCAACAAGAAGAGGCTTGGTCGACCAAAATTTTATTAGACGCAAAAAAAAAAAATCCACAGGAAGTCACACAGTCTGGACAGATCGTAAACTGCTGGTCTATGTGGTAATACAGTACATCGGGTAGGGGATCCAAAAGCTCTACTTGTCTTACAGACATGAAAAATACATAGTGAAATGTCTACTTTAAAATGAACCATCATTACTTCTCCCGGTGAGCTGTAGCAAGCGTTATGCGTGTGCTTGTGTGCTTATTAGGCTATGTAGGCAATTAAAGACTCATTATTATGATTTAAATGGTTTATGAATAATTGTGCTTAGGACTACTTGCACAACTACTTCCGCGTTTTACTTATTACGGCTCGGGGGTTTCCGGTTAGCATTTAGTCCACCTACTTACAGACAGTTTCTCATGAGAACACAGATTATTACTACATTTTAGGGCTGGCATTTCTTTAAAAAAAAATTAGTCATATTTTCTGCGTTAACATGAATTATCTTCAACCTGCTGAAATGTTACTATAAATATATTGCATTCTGAATAATAAATAAATATATTTCCCCACTAACCTGCTGCATTCTCATGAACAGTACTTTTCTTTTACTGATCATATTTTGTACCTGTTGAATGCACAGTTCTGACTGATAAACACCCTTACGAAAATTAACCATGGTTTTACAGTAGTAAAAGTAACATATTTTCTTCCATTTTTACCATCTGTATAACAACACTTACTACAAATCGTTGTAACAATCTACCATCGTTAAACAATTGTAAAACCTGAGTTAATTTGTTAACTTAAATTGCAATTTTTGGTTTTATTTGTAGCAAAACCATGGCTAATTTGTTTGTGTGTGTTAGTGCGTTCCGAGCCCCTACTGCTTATTCCATTGTTTAAAATGGCTGAATGAATGTGCGGTAACTGCCTTTTTTTTAACAATGTTAAACATTTAAATGATTTTTAACAAAACACGTTGACAGTGCAACTACTTTGAATATTCATATTTTGGCATTAGGCTACATAAGGTGAAATGATGACACAGAATAGTGACTAACATTTAATACAGCTTAATCAGATCTCACAAACACCACAGGGTCACGATTAGGCCACTAGTGTAGAACACTGACACCCTATGGTGAAACAATCACACATGATTACCAGTCACCGCTTTCTCAGATCGGTTTATGTTTCATTGAGTTTGGAAAATTCTGTACACAGTAATAAACAAAATATGTCTTCTCCTGTCTCTGAAAATGTCCGGATTTTGAAATCATCCCACAAAGTCTTATTTTATTAGGCGTTTAAGTCAACTAGATGATTACAGCACTGAAAATGTACATAACCGGAAATAACTGAGCCGTAATATTTCAAAACGGAAGTGCGTCACAAGGCTCAGTGCAAGTAGTCCATTAGTCGACTAATGCTTAAAATGAACGACTACTAGTCGACCAGAAAAAGAGGGCAGCCCTACTGTAAAGACAACCAAATACCTTTGTCTGGGGCAAAATAATTTCCATCGATGACACGCGGCTTCTCATGATGGAAAGCACAGTGAGGTTTCTGGCAGCCAGCCGGCTGGTTCTCCCAATAGCATGCGATTTCCTTGCGGTTTTTCTATAAAAGTAATAACAGGGTGGATCATTATTGAGGTCCAATTTGATAAACAATGGAAGAATCTTAGAAGATTAGTTTACTCCAGAATTAAAGTGTCCTGGTAATTTACTCAACCCATGTCATCCAGGATGCTCGTCTTTCTTTCTTCAATTGAAAAGAAATTAAGGTTTTTTCCACATAGTGGACTTCAATGGCGATAAGCGGGTCGAAGGTCAAAAATGCAGTTGCAATGCAACTTCAAAGGGCTCTACATGATCCCAACCGAGGAATTTCTTAAAAACTGCACTAGCTCTTATGTTGAAAACGTTACACGTAATGTAGGCAGAAGGACCAACCCATAATTTTTTGTAAAGCGAAAGTGCAAAGAAAGTCGCCCTTTACAAAAAAAACTAAAACAACGAGGGACGATTTTGAAGTTGGAGGAGAAAATGAGATGGAGCTTTCCTACCGTACATTTTTGAACCGAAGTACACAGACGAAGAACTAACCACACATGACCCTTCCAAAGTGAATGTGTAATGCGTCAAGTCACGGTATTTGTGGTTAAAACATGTGTGGTATTTTAATTTAATAACCTTAATTTCTTTTCAACTGAAGATATCTTGGATGACGTAGAGGTGAGTACATTTTCAGGGTTTTTTCATTTAGGGGTGAACTAATCCTTTAACAAAAAAGGGTTTTGGAATTGGTCACAAACCTTTATTTCCATATGCCGAAACTTGCAGACGGCACGGAAGCACCTTTGCTCTTGCCACAGGTTGCAGACCGTCTCGCTACCCATTGCTGCCTCGCAGTGTCGAAAAGGGCAGCTGTCACCCTTTAAAGGCAAACCGCAACACACACATATGTTTCATATTACTTGCATTTTATTATATTTAATTTAATGACTTACTTAAAGTCTCAAAATCAGCTTTGAGCAATGGGGAAACTTCTCAACATATGACTATTTACACTTTTTGTTTTACCTTAGTACAGGTGGAATAGTAGTAGAAGTAGCAGTCATCTCCTTGCATGGTCATTCTGGCACAAGTATGTAGTCTTCTAGGTCAGGAGCTCTTCAGTGATGCTGGGATCTCGTCCGGGACGCCTGCGACAGGGTCCACGCGAATCTCCCTGTTTAGAGTGTTACAAGCCTATTCATGCTCCTGTTGATCCTTTCACATTTTCACTTTCACATTCTGTCCTGAATGCCGCAAAATGGTGGCTGATATTTAAATACTGGAGAGAAAATGCGTTGCAAGAACTTCGTCACCTGCAGTGGCTGAGACGTTCCCTGGTGATCTCAAGCGCTTCTTGAAGGGTCGCTCCGCACTGTGTGGATCCTGAAGGAACACTTGACTGATGAGTAAAGAGTGAACAGGGGGAGATGGGGCAACTTTTGCCTCTCTTAGAGACTTGTTCCCATCAGACTGCTGTTAAAATTGGCAGGTGGTAAAAAATGTCCGTTTCTTTTTTTTTTTTTTTTTTTCCTCCAATACTGTTGAGGGGTTTTGGGGGAGTTAAAAAAAATCCTCAAACTAGATGTTGTCAAAAAAGGAGAGCCGAGGGCAAAAAAACAGGACTGGATATCTTGGAGATGTTGGAAACACAAAAAACGAGGGATCTCTTCTACGTCTCCTGAAGGCAGATGGAAAATTTAAAGGGGGTAGACTGGAACTTTTAAAAATATGGCCAATAGAGGAAAGCCAAAAATCAACGGTGAGATTAAAAAAGCAGCAATCTTCAGGGAAGCTAATTCATTATCCATATCCTCTGGAATGAAGGACAAGATCTTGCATAACCTACATTTCAAAAGAAGAGACAAAAACACTCCCCACGTGCTGAACAATAGGTTATCTGAATAAGGACGGGAACACAGTATTTTTTTTTTTTTTTTTTTGACATGGAAAATATTCTCAAGAGAGAGGCAACATGTTTTTGGATTTATATAACATGTTACTGGACACAATAAAAAGAGATAATACATACAAACAACTTCAGATTGTGAAGACAATTTTGTATTTTAACTCAATTTGGTTCATTATGGTTTAAATCATATTTATCAAGTTTTAAAATTGGTATTATCTGAATAAATATTGTGCGGATTTTGCATCCGCACCTGTAAATTGATGGTGCAGTTTACAAAATCCGCGCATGTTAATCTCAAACATTTCAAACACATTTTTACAGATGAAACGTATATATAAAACATAATCAAGACGCTCATAAACAAAACAAAACAAAACAAAACAAAACTTAAATACAGCGAAAACGATTTAGACTCGAATTTCGGAAAAACGCTAAAGAATCGATTACGATGAAATACATTTTGAATTAAATCCACTGTTCAAATTAAAGATGTTTTTTTCATTCGTCATGTTAGGCCTTAGTGTCGTGTCTGGTGTGATTTGTTTAACTATGAAAGTTGTTAGATGACAAACACTGAGACAAACAACATGTAAAGAACAAATAATTTTTATATGTTTAACTCTAAAAGCTGTGTACGTGAAAATAACACACTGTTCTATGGCTTTCGAATAGCATGATGCTAACTTCAGGTAGCATGTTGTTAACTTTAACACGGCTAGTAGACTAAACTAAAGTAAGTAAATAAATGAATAAATAAAATGTTCAATCACTTCAAATAAAGCGTTCACAATTACCAGTTTATACCGACTGGAATTAAGTATGCTCGGTATGGTTCATGTAGAGTGGTCGGCGCTCCCGGACTGGACTTATCTCTTCCCAGCTTCACAGACGAACAAAATGGCGCCCGGCTATCCTAGGCAGGAAAGTGCTTGCATAGACGTCAGTGTGACGGATAGACTCGTTAAAGGGATAGTTCACCAAAACAGTACGTTCCGTCCTGTTGTTCTAAACCCCTACGAATTTCTTTATTCTGCGGAACGCAAAAGGTGAAATTCTACATGCCTGTAAAATAAGTTTTGGCAGTTAGGTCAAGCCAGCAGAAAAATCACAATATAGTATCATAAAAGCGGTCCAAACGACTTGTGCGCTATATTCCAAGTCTTATGGAGCCATATCCTAGCGACTGTGTGAGGGATTGAAGATTTATTTAAGAATATTTATGTGTTATGCAGAAGAAATGTATACATTTTTAAAAAAGAAAATGAGAGTGAGTAAAATTATTATTAGAGTTTAAGAATAGAGTGTTTTCATCAATCAGCCATATTAGCGGCACTGAACATAAACATACTGCTGAAAAAATGGTCAATTATTGTCATGTTTTGGGCTGTACTAATCGGTCGGACCAGGGAAAAACATTTGGAGTAGGCATAGGGGGGAGTGGGGTAAGATGAGCCAGTGGGTAAGTTGACCCACCCCCTGTATCTTGCCAACTGTACACTTTTACTGTTGTGTGACCATATATTTTCTGCCAGACTGTGAAAAGGAGAATTCCACAGGAGGAGTGGAAGTCACCCATTTACTTTAAAAACAGTTTTTGGCTTGTCAAAGTATGTAATGTCTATTACAGCAACGTAATGGCTGTTACAGCAAAGTACATTATCCAGGTCTAAAATATTCATGATGCATTTTGGTGTTTTAGGAACGTATAAAACCATGCACATCATTTAGCTAAATAATAGCCTGAAATGGTAAGCAAACTATTTTTTTTTTCCAAAATGGCAGCAATGGAGCTAAGTGAGCCGAATGCTGTGGGGTAAATTGAGCCAGCATTTTAACTTACCCTACCATAAGGCACTGAAATTAAACCAGTATTTTAATGTGATATTACACAACTGATTTAGTTTATCATTTATATAGATTAGAGCTGTTAAACAATTAATCACGATTAATCGGATTCAAAATAAAAGTTTGAGTTTGCCTAATAAATATGTGTGTACTGTGTGTAATTAGTGTGTACATATAAATACACACACTAATAAATGTATATATTTAAAAGAAATATGTTATTTATGTACAAAATGTTATTTATATATAAATTATATAAAAGTTATAATAAACATACATTTGTAAATATTTCTTAAATATATACATGAATGTGTATTTATATATACATAATAATTACACACAGTACACACACATTGGGCAAACTCAAACCTTTATTTTGTATGCGATTAATCGCGATTAATCGTTTGACAGCCCTAATATAGATATTATTCGTTTATTTTCTAGGGCCAGTGTAGAAGTGCACCAAATCTATGTCTAAAAAGAACCAGAAGATGCTTTTCATCACATTATAATCAGATATATCTTTCCACCTAGTCCCTAATGGCCAGTTCGAAGTTGCAGTGACATTTATTCCTTTATTCTATTTCAGTTTTTTCTTTAATTTTACTGAACAAACTCTCTGTTTAGTCTGATTAACATGGGTTTAAATCAGATTCAGTCAGATGGTCAGTTTACAGTTGGTGCATCTTACCTCCTGACTCGAGTCAACTTCCCCCCACCCTGGGGCAAATTGAGCCACAGGAACCCTTTTTTATAAGACGCCATATTATTAGAACCCCTTGTCATAATAATTAATAATTTAAAACATTAATAATTTAAAATGATAGGAAACATCCTGAAATTACTCTAGATACTTTCATTGTACTACTGCGTCATTTTCCCTTATCTTGGGGACCACATAAGTAAAAAATGGCTCATCTTACCCTAGTCTCCCCTACTAGACTAGCAAAAGGAACAAACAACAAGGTGTTTGTGGTTGGCCAACCTGAACCAGGATTTCCAGGGCAAGAACCTTGACAACATTCGTGTTTGTTCTTATTTCCAGTCAGGTAGGTGAAATATTAGGCTAATATCATCTTAATACTACTCGTACATAGCTTTCCCACCTATTGACTTTAGTCTGTCAAAATATTGAACTCTTTCCTGCTTACTAAGTCCTTTTCTATATGCTTTAGCAGCTTCCACATGTTTTTTCCATGTTTTAGACAGCATAAAGTAGCAGAACAATGTATTCAGTAGTACATTAACTACGCAATCCATGCTGTTGTTTACATCCGAGTAACTCCAATATGGCCGTACATCCAGGTGACTGACCAAATCGTGATGTAAGTGCAAACCCTCGATTTTTCTTCCCGTAAGAGTGGCTGTGGCCAGTCTCATCCAGCTGTACAAAACAGCTTGTTTTGCTGCTTAATATTGTAGATTGGTATGCCTTACCAAACTATTTTAATGTATTATCTTAATTATGAAAAACCTGGTTTGTAGTACAAACAGTTTTACTGTTTACTGCACGCTGTTATTTTTTTTGTTAATTAGTAAAAGTAAGCCATCAAAGTAGGCTCAAGGAATATATGCCGGAAACTTACATCCTCCCAAACTGGTGTTAATGTCTAATAAGAAAAGATTAAATAGACTTCAGTATGTCACTCATCCATTGTGTCATATGTTGTTGTAACGACTATAGGTCAGGATAGGTCATTGTGACCAGTAAAAATTGCGGTTAAAAATAAATAGATGTGTTGCTAGACGTGGTTTTCACACCTTTAGAACAAACACACCAAAACAAGCACTTTCAAATATCATCTTACATATTACAAAAACACAGTTTCTGGAAAAGAACATCTAGTACCGTTAATGACTAATTCAGAGAAACATTATTACTCACTCAGGCAGTAACTGAAAGATGTCTAATATCTAACAAAACACCAGTAAAGAAGATATATCTTTCATATATGAAGTGTACATAACATACATATTTTTGGAGAATACTACAAATATTACATATTGAACATAAATCAGACAAAAATAAAAGATAAACATAAATGAGTAACGGCAATGAGTAAATACTTGAATAAATGATAAGGATTAAAAAATGCAGGGTTAAAAACAACCCAGTGCTGGATGAAATATGGACAAACCCAGTGGGTTGTTTTGACCCAGCGATTTGGTTAAACTGTTCAACCCAGCCTTCTGGGTTGTTTTATTTAACTCAACTATTCCTTAAAAATTACTATACAGGTTCATCTCAATAAATTAGAATGTTGTGGAAAAGTTCATTTATTTCAGTAATTCAACTCAAATTGTGAAACTCGTGTATTAAGTAAAAAAAAGGCACACAGACTGATTCTCTATGGGGTTCAGGTCTAGTGAGTTTGCTGGCCAGTCAAGCACACCAACACCATGGTCATTTAACCAACTTTTGGTGCTTTTGGCAGTGTGG
>JAHKKF010526797.1:0-15117 GCA_019740295.1 Labeo calbasu
CATGTCTGACTTTGACGAGCGTATATTGCCATTATTATGCAATCAAAATGAAAATTATTATTGCTGGTCTTCAATGATAATGTCAAGTTACTTTAACGTATTTGCACCAGAAAATGATAAGGATTTATGGAGGGCAGTGTATGTATGTTTATGTTATTAACAACATAACAAAACAGGCACCAAAATCAGTAACTCCAAAGATGTAATAAAAATAATAAATAAATAAATAAATACTACATTAATGGGATGCCAAATACAGATTCCTAGTGTTTTACAATAAATGGGCCTTTTACATTCTGCAGTTGTGAATAATAATTTATAATTTGCTTTTTTTGCCAAACTTTTTTGCCAAGTTACAAAATTATAGAATTTAAAATTGATAAAATTACTAGTACTTTTGTCTTCATGAAATTCATGTTCATAACAATTTCGTTCACATTTGTTGTTACAGTATCTTTAAGTTCTGCAACACTGTAAGTTACTGTAACTTTAAGACATAAAGAGTCCACAATATTATTAAAAAAGAATAATTATTTTCCAATTTCCATAATCTTGGAGAATAAAACGTTAGTTGGGTAATTTTATTTTAGGTTTACACTGTAAGAAAAAAAAAAAAAATCTGTAGAAAACATAATATCCTGGCAGAAAATTACCAGGATATTTTCTGTTAAATTTACAGACATTTTCTTTCAGAGGAACATGTAATCTGGATTACGTAATCAGATTGCAAAAAGTGCTTGTAATTATTATACATTTTAAAATACTCATAATCAGACTACAGATACTGTAGGAAACACAATGCGTTAAAAGCCGGGGGGTGAAAACTTTTCAACAGGTTGAAGATGTCCAAATTGTTTTCCGGAAAACAAATTAAGTACAATTTACCTTTTGTACTTCAAATTCAAAAAGTTTTCACCCTCTTAATGCATCGTGTTTCCTTCTGGAGCATCAGTGAACATTTGAACCTTTTTTAATAGTTGTGTTTTAGTCCCTCAACTCTCCTCAGTGTTAAAAGATGGATCTCAAAATCATATAGTCACTGCTGGAAAGGATTCAAATATGCAAAAGATGCAGGAAAACTAAAAAATCTGCAGGACGTGGAGGATTTTTCTGAAGAACAATGCTCAGTTTAACTGTTCAGAACAAACAAGGGACTCATGAACAACTATCACTAAACAAAAAAACAGTCGGAGATCATCCAGGTAACCGCACACAGTATTACGAACCAAGAGTTCCCAAACTTTTGAGGGGTGTTATTTTAAAAGTGTCTATTTTTTGTCTTGTGGACTATATGAAAACATCTTGTATGTAAAATATCTCACTCAGGACAGTCCATTTTTTTTGTGATATTTCTTATTTTGTTCAAATTATTCACATTTTCACAGATTCTGCAAAGGGTTCACAAATTTTCGTATGCCACTGTACACAGTATTCATAATTTATTAATTGTTCCTAATTCCTCTTTTTCATCTTTGAAATTTTTTGAAACCTTCATGTAATATAATGTTTAATGCAATATGGTACAATATTATCCTATTTAAATTAATTTCATAAACGAGTTAAGTCAATAATCTAGAAGTAATCAATAGTAGTCTGATTATATTATCTAAAATGTGTAATGTAATGGATTACATGTAATTTGGAATCAGTAACAGTGATCTAAAAAACTAAAATGGGTAAAATCAATACATAAAATTCCTTCATATTAACAGTAAATTGTTTTTACAGTGAAGCAGCTGATACAGTAGTGCAATATAGGATATGATGCTGAAACCATGTGTGCACCATAGATATGATGCATCATCTCACTGGTTTGCAACACATTAACCCTCATATAGCAACCTATGTCAGTATCAGTAGCCTACAAACACTATCGCACATTCAGATTGTTGTCTGAATCCCAGCAATTTCAGTACAACTAAATGTTTAGCTACACATATCGCATTCCCGCTGTGTTCACTCATGCTTATAAATGTCAACGTCTACCTATAGTCTGCTCTTACCTGATCCTCTGTAGATACAGACCGTAGGTTAAGCCTCTTTGCTTGATTGCCACCTCCTGAAAACGATACCTAAAATCTGCCTGTGCTTCTATTACACACTTCAGTGGCTTTTCTTCCATCACCTACACTTGAAGACACATGTTTTCATGTGATAAGAAAAACAAACATTCCCTACAGTAATTTTACCAAAATTACATTCCCAGCATAATATCTGTATTACCTTCTGCTAAACATAGGTCTGTGTCTATCTCACTATACTAACCATGGACCACCAATACGCCCCTGACCTCTGATCGTGCAGTATATCTCCCATGTGTCGACTGGAAGGGGCAGTAAATGGGACCGTTCAGGCAAGCATCAACCCTCAGGGCTTCAGGGCCTGCACTGGTTGTCATTATAGACTATGAGATCCAACATTTGCCCTGGAAGTATATGCATTTATTTTGACAGCACAGACATAAAAAGACAATTGAATGTGAGATCTACATTTCCAATATACAGACCACATTGATGCACCCAACTGAAGTAGGCCTACTCTATGTAATCCAAATCTTTCCTATTGTCTTTATCAGTCATCGGATTCTTAAATGTGGCTGGAAGAGTGGATTCAGTGTTGGTGGGTTTGACAAATGAAAACAGATGTGTTCCTAAAAAAACATCTGGCATGGTGTGGATCAGTCTTTGCTTTGGTTAGTGTGGGATAGATAGAGCTTTGAAGTCTACAAGTGGAACAGGCATAAACCAATACACTTCAAAAGAAGGTGTTGATCTCAGCTTTAGTATTGTTGTATTATCCCTAAATGAAATGCAATTCCATATCTTAGGCATGCTTAAGAAATGCAAATATTTCTTTCTCCCCCCTCTCTCTCTCTCTCTTTGTTGGAATGTTGGAAGACACTGTATGTTTAAAGCTTGAAAATTTCTGCTTTTCTAACAATGAACTGTTTTAGAGGGGAATTTTTCATCGACTGCAACAATAAGGATACAGAGACACAACACTGCTGGAATGACATACAGACATACAGATTACATACAGTAACTGCAGCATGTATTTATAATAAACATAACAATATTGTGTGTTGGTGCAGACACCAACATAGTTTGTTTTTGGTGTGAATGGGCCTTAAAGGGATAGATCACCCAAAATTCTGTCATTAATTACTCACCCCTATGTTGTTCCAAACCTGTAAGACCTTTGTTCTTCTTCGGAACACAAATTATGTTATTTTTATTGAAATCCAAGAGCTTTCTGAACCTGCATAGCCAGCAACGCAGCTGATACGTTCAAGGCCCAGAGTAGTAGTAAGTACATTACTACTTAGGCCTTTTAATACTAAATCAGTAAAAGCATATAAACAGAATAAATAGCTACAGTGTGTCTAAAATGTAAATTATTTGATATGACCCTGAATGAATGAATTATATTGTTCAAATATTATATGAGTGGTTTGATTCTATCATTTTCCCCAACACTATAAAATTCAAGTTCATCCCTGAGCTTGAAATTTTGTGGAGACAAACAGCTGGTCCAAAGAACAGCCAAAATGCTGACTGAAGACATCTATTACCTTCCCAGCTCAGCTGTCACTGATTGAAAAGGAAATGGGTGCTTCATGTGGCTGAACGCTGGGGATTTGCTGCTAAGGGCATCTCAGGCTTTAGATGCTGTGAAGGTTAATGCAGAAATGCTAATAGCAGAACTAAACAATTTGTGTCTGTCTTTATGCAAACTGTCATTATGCTGTGGAAGACAGGCCAGCTGCTTTCAGGTTTGTGACAGACAACTTGACAGTCCGTTTCAGGAGGTATTTTTATCTGAGCTATATATATATATTAGGGGTGCAACAATACAGTTAGTCCACGGTTCAATACGTACCTCGGTTTTTAGCCACGGTTTTCGGTTAGGTTCGGTTCTGATATCTTTTTTTTTTGCAAATTAAACAAATTAACAAAATACTCCCTTAAACCTCTGTACACTGAAAAAAGCGTGTTTTAGTATAAGTCTGCTTATTTTTTTCTTTTGAGAGAGGTTTTATTTTTTCGATTTTTACGCAAAATAGAATGGGTTTCATTTATACTGGACGCTAGAGGGCGCCCTCGTGCAGTAAATCCACATATGCTCAAAGAAGTAGCACTGATTACGTTCGGTTCTAGCTTCTCTAATGTGGATAAAGGCATTGCTATTGCTGTGAGTCTGTGAGTGGATAAAAAATGTAACGTTAAACGTTTTGAATGATGAAATGTAAGGACAATAAACACTCGTCTACAATAAAATATGGTTTATCTGTGTTCTTCAAGCCATCTCGTGTATTTTTATAAGCCGTTGCTAATCGACATACATAGAATATGAGCAAAGAATTTATCGTCTGCCTCATTCTGTGCTAAGTATCCACATCAGATCACATAAGGAAGTTATTTCAAACACTCGACTGATGTTGTGAATTAAAAACAAGTTAGAATGTTTTTTATAACTTTTGTTTTTGTAACTCTTGTTGGACAACAGGTTTAGAAAGGCCTATCATTGCATGTCTTTCGAATGGAAGATGCTCTGCATGTGTTGCTTTTTCAAGTATAAGCGGGGAAGCGTTTCCTTATTTCAGCACTTGAAATCGCGGGCTCACATACAGCAAATTCCGACAGAAATAAAACAAGGAAGTTATTTAAATGCAAAACCGAAAAACGGCAGTTCAGAAGCGCGTATTGAACCGTGGAGGTCGTACCGAACGGTTCAATATTATATTGAGATTTGCGACATCCCTAATATATATATATATATAGTCTGTGTTGTAAATGGGTGCTTTATCTTGATTTATTTATTATTATTATTAATTATTTTTTATCTTTCTGCACCACATAAGGTGCAGAGCTTAGGTGTCTTTTGTATCAGAATGACACTTTCAACCTCATAGCCTATGAAATTACCTGCATTATTCAAAGGAACAGAATTTAAATATATATATATATAGTACCAAGCACCAAGGGTAGACAATGACAAGTGAAGCCAAATTACTCCAATGACTTTGCAATGAAGAGAGGTAGAATGATTAGGTATTCTAACAAAACAACTGTTTAAAAGATAGATATAGGTGATTATGTGTTAATTTTATGGATAACAGTTAGGATCTGTGGCGCCTAGACCCACATTAAATATATATTCCATTTCTGATTAAAGGACAAGTCCACTTCCAGAACAAACATTTACAGATAATGTACTCACCCCCTTGTCATCCAAGATGTTGATGTCTTTCTTTCTTCAGTCATAAAGAAATTATGTTTTTTGAGGAAAACATTTCAGCATTTTTCTCCATATAATGGACTGATATGGTGCCCCGAGTTTGAACTTCCAAAATGCAGTTTAAATGCGGCTTCAAACGATCCCAAATGCGGTTGTAAACGATCCCAGCCAAGGAAGATGGGTCTTATCTAGCAAAACGATCAGTTATTTTCATAAAAATAATACAATTTAAATACTTTCTAAATCTCAAATGCTCCGTCTTGTCTTGCTCGCCCTGAACTCTGTGTATTCTGGTTCAAGACTCAACTTCAAAAATCATTTCAAAATCATCCTACATCGCTGCAGAAGCACCAACTCAGTCTTTGCAAAGTGAACATGCAAAGAAGATCAAACACCCTTAAGAAAAAAGGTAAAGCAGCGATATAGGACGATTTTGAAATTGAGGGAGAACATGAGATGGGAGTTTTTCGACATACCCTAACTTTCATGAACCAGAAAAAAAGATGAGCATTCAACATTAAAAAGTATATAAAGTGTAATATTTTAATTAAAATAACCGATCATTTCACTAGATAAGATCCTTCTTCCTCGGATTATTTACAACCGCATTTGAGATCGTTTGAAGCTGCATTTAAACTGCATTTTGGAAGTTCAAACTCGGGGCACCATTGATGTCCATTATATGGAGAAAAATGCTAAATGTTTTCCTCAGAAGTTCTTAATCACAATAGTCTTGCTCTGGGTAAGCTTTAAATAAAAGAAATGAAAAACGCATCAATTATCACCTCTGTAGAAGGCTCATTTAAAAGATTATATGGTTGTTTCGTGGATTGATTTGGTTTAACTGACTGTGGTATTGCCAAAGCAATGATATAATATTAATATATAAGCTCAATATTTTCTACTGTATTAGAGAGTTTAATATCTGAAATACTTGAATTGTGTACTGAATGTAATCAATTATTTAGCATGAAAACAGCTAACGAACTGTTTATGGTTAATTATTTTATAGGTTAGTTGACAATAAATATAAATTACTATTTAGAAACTAAACCATCATTCACATTATTTATATTGTGAAATAAGGGTTGGTGACAAATAGGAGTGGCAGAGATGATGGAAAACGATGGGAAAAAAATATTTTGCAAATCTCAGTCTTTTACAAATCTTTTATACATCTAATTGTTCCAAATGTAGTTTTTATGTTTATGTTAGTTTCATTCAATTTTGAAAATTGTGTAAAAGTACATTTTGATTTAATGACTCTTAAACGATCAGTTAAATCAATGTAATAAAATGTGTTCCATACACCTTAAACATGTATGTGTGTGTGTGTGTGTTGGGTACAATGGAGTAAAAGGCGCCTTTGATATTCTATTTTTTTTTTCAAAACACTAGATGGCAGAAAAACATGTCATAGCACTTTCCAAAACATCCACTTTTTAAGATACACGTGCAAATTTGGCTAATCCTCAAAGTGATCGCGGGCAGCAGCGCAAAGTTGATTCTACTTGATCTAATATTTGATATTTTTAAAAAAATGTCGTAGATTTAAGTAGCAGATGAGAATCAATAATATTCATGAATATATCTTGAGAAAAAAGTCTCCTTAATGATTTTCAGTTTGTTTAATGTAATTATAACAACAGTTTTTAAATAATGAACGAATATGTAAAAGTGTGGTATTTGAGGTAAAAAGCTCCCTTGCTGTTGGGGCTAAAAGGCTCAATAATTAACATAATTAATAGATTGCTGACTTTTCTATTTGTTGACATGACGTTAGATTCAGATAGCAAATATCATATACTGAGTGACCATCTTAGAGATATCACCATGTTTATAATGAAACCATCATATTTAAAAACATGATTTTAATCATCACTTAATCACTTTTCACAAAAAGTAATGTATTCATTTGTATTTAACATTAAAAAAAGAAAAAAGTGTTTTTTGTCCAGTTTTACTGTTTACTGACATAAATGCGTTCCAGACACCTTAAACACATTTGAGTTTTTTCCCCAAAAATACAAATAAAAAAGGAAAAAAGACACTTTTCACAAAAAATAACATTAACATCAGAATATGTATGTATATATATATATATATATTGCTAGAAATGAAATGAAATAAAATTAAATATTTCTTATACTGGGTCCTTGGGTCTGTAAAGATAAAAACACTGGTCTGGAGAAAAGACTATGTTGATGGATGCCTTTAACGTTATCTGCACACGTCAGACGTGTATTATATAACTTGTGGGAATGTGTCTAGGCAGATGAAAAAAAGTACGACGCAACATTTTCACGCTGCAGTGCGTTCTACATACCCTGACCGCTACATAAGGACATCCGAGTTCCCAACTTTGTCCCACGGTGTGATAAGCAGACAGCGGAGGCGTGGTCTCTGACGTCACTCGGGCTGAACCGTACTACAGCACTAGTCTGGCTGGATGTCTGACTCAGCCACGCAGGTTATTTGGGAATATATTTTAAAGGCATGTTTTTAACTAAACAGACCATATAATGCTCGCTCGTTCCTCTTGCTTTGGACTACGTGCATCCTGTATTTTAAGCGGTCTGGGGAAGTGCGACAGAAGGTAAGTTATAGTAAGCAATATCACGCGAGTCGAGTTTCTGCACGCTGTACACAAGTTGGCACTGTCCCAGTCACGCGTTAGAAGTCAGACATGTAGACTACATGTCATTTTTCATTGTATTGTCGCTGACTGAGTAACACACAGAGGATGTGATGCTATGCATGCAGTACAATGCTTTTGCATATAGCTACAATCTAATAATGCAGGTACTGTTAATTTAATTAAAATGCAAAAGTTGCTTTTTTATTGCAAGGATTGTAATTTGAGTTTAACTAACTATAAAATAAATGCTTTCAGGTTTTAAGGTCTTTATCAAGAAGATGAACAAGCCTCTTGCTCTGTCATTTGATAAATAGACTGGCAATGCCCATGTTAATATCTTTCTGACCACACCTGCTAATGGACTGAGAGGTTACTTCAATAAATGTTTCATTTCTATATGTGGACTAGTGCCAACACTGCAGAAAAGCCCATCGTCCCGATTCCAGGTCACTGTGTCCCCAAATTTGTGCTACCACGACTGTCCAGCACCCTCACCCGTCTGTTCGTCCCTCCATTCATGGGGCTGTTTTTGCTTTCTCTGACCCTGTTTTGTATCTTGCCACAGACTGCTAGAATTCGTTTCAGATAACTTTGTGCATTTTATGTACGGACCAAATCTAGAACTGCGCAATAACGGCCTCTGACCAACATATGGTACTGTTGGAGTTTTAACCCTTGCAAGAAACCCAGCTGAATGTCAATGAGCTCTCAGGATATAACCCAAGGACTTTCCAACTGAGATTGCACTCAGGATCTAAACCAAGAACTTTAATCCAGGTCAGTTTTAAACAAACACAGAAAAGTCTCAGAGCTGATGTAAAGAACAAATCATGAGCTCTGACAGTTTCCAGTACCGTGCACTGTTCGAGTACAAGCAGGAGAGGGGTGACGATATCTCCCTGCAGCCTGGAGATCTTCTCACGGTCAGTAAGATGGCACTGCTGACATCAGATTACCAGGACGGTGACGAGAAGTGCCCGAAGGGCTGGCTGCATGGATCCAATGAACGCACTAAGGAGAAGGGCAACTTCCCCGGCACCTTTGTGGAGTATGTTGGGGTCATGAGGACGGGCCTTACTTCAGGGAAGCCCTGGCCAAGACCTGTGCCACCAACACCTGTAGGGCCCCAGCCCCCAGGGGCCACTGCTTCAGAAGGTGAGTGTTACCATTATGTGTATATTATATGCTTTATGTAGTATGTGTATATACATATATATAGAAAGCTTTTATAATATATATATATATATATATATATATATATATGTACTGTGTCTATCATCATAGAATGAAAAATATTACCACATCTCTATGGCATCCATAATTTCATACCCTCAATCTTCAGAGCAAATGGCTAATTATCTCCTCCCCACATTTGGATTAGGCAGCACAACCCTGTAATAAAACGCTTCACTTGAAATTTGAGGACATTGTGTGCAAATCACAGACTTCGGCTCCCACTAGTAACATTACTTCCACTGCTGAAAAAGGATTTGTGAATGTCTTTGAGAAAGCGATAAGAAATAAGTACTTGCATAAATAAGCCAAAATGATATTTAAAATGTTGTATTAAGCTCTTTATGGGGCCTGCATTGCCCCTGTGTTTCTGAGTGTGGTACAGTCTGCGTGTGGGGGTGTTCATATGCTAACTAGGTCAGACAGCCAACTCTGGTTGTTCCATGAGTGCTCTTCTCTCTTACTGTCTAGGATGCCTGTCTCTTTTATGGTGAAGGTTTAGGATGTATTTATACTATTTATGTGTTTTATTCACTGTAGATCCTCTTTTAGTGGCTTATTGAGTTGCTTTGTTTCAGCCAAGGCGCAGAGATGGTGATAAACAGCATAGCGAAGCCATTCCTTAGTGTCAGGAGAGGCAAAAACATGCAGTTCTGTTGAATAATTGATCACTGGTGCATTGGATGGCTGACAGTCAGCCAATCATTAGACTCACCCTGTGCCAAAGAATCCTTGTGGAACACTGACGAAACACTTACCCTGATTATAGAGAGTTTTATGAGCCTAGCAAATTGTCAAGTTTACAGCATTGATCAAATGGGTCAGATTTATTTATTTATTTATTTATTTTAATCAGGCATTACAGAATGGAAGCTTTTGGAACAATACGTATGGAACACCATGTTCCGAACTGTGCCATAGACTTTGAACAACTTACACTGATGTATTTTTTGTATAATATTTGAGACAAATTTTCATATCTTTAGAGCTTGGAAGTGTGGTTGACCTACTTGCAGAGTCTAGTTATGCAAAATTTTTAAGCATGAAAAATTATTTAGCACTCTGCAGTGAATATGGGCTGCTGCTATCAATCTCCATGGCTTCTGTTTTGAATATTAATATTAAATATAAATTCATTTAACAATTAGAATTATTTATTTAAAACAGAAAAAATGGCATAAATTTCAGTTTCCAACACTGCAATCCATTCTCTTCTGTTTTTAATTTAATTTTAGTTTTTAAAATTTGTTTTATTTTAATTGATGTGAAATTTCCAAATTGACAGCTTTTTTATTATTTTATTTTATTTTATTTTATTTTAAATCAGGCATTAAAGAATGGAAGCTTTTGTGCCGTAGACTTTAAACTTTTTAAACTATTTTTTATTTTAATATATTATTTAAGACAAATTTTCATATTGTTAGAGGTTGGAAGTGTGGTTGACTTACTTGCAGAGTGTAGTTATACAAAATTTTAAGCATGAAAAAAATAATTTAGGACTCCTGCAATAAATATAGGCAACTGGACATTATTCTCCATTGCCTCTGTTTTAAATATTAATATTAAATAATAATTAAATAATTAAATATAAATGCATTTAACATTTAGAATTATTTTAAATTTAAAACAGAAAAATATAGCATGAATTTAAATTTTCAACACTGCAATCCATTCTCTTCAGTTTTTAATTTAAGTTTGTATTATTTTAACTGAGGTGAAATTTCTAAAATGACAACTTTTAATTATTTTTTTATTTTATCTTATTTTATTTTTATTTTATTTTATTTTATTTTATTTTATTTTATTTTATTTTATTTTATTTTATTTTATTTTATTTTATTTTATTTTCCTAGCCAGGGGTTCAGTCTGTATTAAAATTGATACAATTTATTGTTTTAACATCTTTTCACTATACAAATTTGCAGGTTAGTGTTCACCCAGATGGAGCTTTCGCATTCAGCAAAATACAGAGTCTATATGTGTGTGTTCTCGATCTGCCATGTTCACATTATTGAATTGTGCTTAATCTAAAAGGATTCTAGTTGTTTTAAGATGCATGAAGTGACTAAGGCTCTGCGTTGGCCTATGTTGGCCTAGATATGTCTAAGACAAATGAAACCCTAAACTCAGCCAAGAAGATCGCATTCTTACTCTGTGAGTATGGGAGCAGCAATGTCCTTGAGTTGATAAATATCTAGTTTAGTCATGACACTGTAGATGATGCAGGCAAATAGGTCCTTAATGCCATTTACTAGCTATCACATCATCACTTTATGACTGATTGGTCTCTGTTTTATCTTCAGCCAATGCTGAATAAGAGCTTTCTTGCTTAACATTTGAATTGTCTGGCTCTGAGTTTGCTGTAATAAAGTCTTGCAGAAACTCTCCACCTCCCCCAGTTCCACCTGTTTAGCTCTGCTATGAGTATGGTTATTTGTGCAGCAACAGTACTGTATATCTTACATGCTCACAGCAGCTTGTCTGTTGTCATCCTTGTTGAGTAAAAGTACTTTTTTGTTGTGTTCCTAAACATTAAGTTTTAATTTGTTGGATTGATTGGATTCCAAAAATGGATTGTTGCAAAATTGGCAAAAATGATTGTTCCCATCTGTCTCTGGAACATTGGCATTTAAAGAGCCTTTTTGATCTATTTAACCTTCAATGTAGTATGGTGCTGCTCCTTTTTCTGACCTGATATTGTCTCTAGATAGTTGCTGCAGTGGATAATTTCCAAGATTCAACATATGCTGCTTTGTGTATTAGCATAGTTTTATAAGGTCAGCAGCCATCTCTTTCATTTTTGGCTCTTTTCTCAATTCCTTCTTCTCTGTCAGGCTCTGCAGAGGCATCATTAGCATTTTGTGTTCGAGCAAATTTGCTGCATTGTTGCAAAAAGTGGCCCATTTTACCATTTAACAGCTCTATGTCATGTCTCCTGGACATACAATTGGCTGTCAGATGTTGGGCTGGCAGATTTTCTGTGTGGAGATGATGCATTCCACAGCTGGTTTCTTTCTTTGTCTTTTTCCCACTATGAATAAACTGACATGTTCCAAGGCAACAGCGAGGCAAAGATCAACTTATTAGCTGCCCAGCAGCGCTGTTAAAGTGTCAGTCAAAGCCTGCAGTCTTCACATTCACCATTATCCTTGTTATTGACTTGAGATCCATCTTCTTTGATCACTGATGCCTGATTACTTGACTCTCATTTCTCAAAGGCCTTGTGTAGTTGTATGGTTGATGAGGAAAAGCCACTTTTGGTGTTACGCTCTGATCAAGCACACAGTGATGTGTTAATAGATGAGTCGGAGAGCTGCTAAGTGGGATGATGGTTTTCGAAAGGACTCAGGAAGAAGCATGAGCAATTCTTTCTGGGATCAATTTTCCAGACGTGCAGGTCAGGCATCATGGCTGTTTTTGCAGCTAGGCTTAATGAGGAACTGAGCAATGCCAGGGAGTGCAGTCCTCCATAGACTATACTAAGGACAAAGAAAAAAAAAAGTTCTTTCTACAATTGAAATAACCCCAGCACTGCAGTATGCGAGGACTGGGAATTATGGCTGTCAGTTTTTTTTTTTTTTTTTTTTTTAACAGATTCTAGTGCTTTCATAGAAACAGGTGTTATTCCTCAGGTTGGTAAGATTGTTTTTTTATATTTTTAAAAGTATCACCTGCCTTTATTTGACATACAGTAACAGTACTATTGTTTATAAAAAAATGTTTTCTATTTAAATAGGTTTTAACATGTAATTTATTCCTGTAAATTTTTAACATCCATTACTCCAGTTTTAGTCTTACGTAATCCTTCAGAAATCACTCTAACGTACTGATTTGGTGCTCAAGTAACATTTCTTTTTATTATCAGTGTTGAAAGCAGTGTACAGTGTATTTACTTCCACATTTAATGCATCCTTTCAGGTAATAAATGTATTAATTTATTTATATTAAAAAAAGTACTGACCATACTGTACTGCATCATACAGTACAGTTGCAGACTTTAATCCAAAAATTTTGTCTGTGTAAAAAGAAACTAAATAGATTAGCTATAAAAATTAATGAAACTGACTGTATTCAGTTTAGTGATGAAGCCCAAAGCCCTCAGGTTCAAATATGAATTAAAAAACTTTTATTATATCATGGTTAAGGTAATAAATTTAAAAAACCAAAGCCTTAATGAAGGTTGATGAAGGCTTTCCAAGCAACAACATACTGTTTTGTGTAATGTTTTTTACCTTAATAGTCATGGTAAAGTAAAGCAGTAAGCCCCAAGAAGCCGTGGTTTACAGTGAATATATAACAGCTAAGGGGTGTAAAACCTTCTTTGCTGTTATAAATTCACTGTAAACCACGGCTTTATGGGGCTTAGTGCTTTTATAAAACGGTTATTCCATATACGTAGTAAGGTTTCACAAAATAAAACAGAGCAAATAAAGTGTAATAATATGAATATAAACAGTATTCTTCCACCAAACTATGTAGTTCCTCAGAAACAGTTGTGGTTGCAACAAAGTAGTTGCTAAGCAACACACAAAAGTGAACAAAGGTGTATGTTTGTACAGTAATTTACAACCACTTTGAATGTCGCTCAACCAATCAAAATCAAGGACTGGAAGTATCCATTTTATAATAATTAATTCATATTTGCCTATGTAGGGCCCTATGAAATAAATTTTTTTTCCCCCAAAATCCATTTTTTCCATTTTAATGGTTAAATTATAAAATATTATTCAAAAAGCGAAATCATGAAACTTACACAATTTAACAGCAATTTATTAAAATGTAACAAAAATTTAATTTTTAGTATTTCATTTTTAACGTTTATTTCTCGAAAAAGTTTTATTTTTACCAAATTCAGTCCCCCCCCCCCATTAATTTTCCATTTTAATGTTATTTTAGTTTTTGTCATTTTAATAATCAAAGCATATCTAATTAATTGGTTTTATTATTAAAAAAAGTCATTTTTTTTATTGTTTTTTTTTTTTTTCTCTGGTAAATATTTCATGTAAAATAATGCTTTAATAATAATTCTACTACTAGTAGTAGTAGTAGTACTATCATTACATTTAAGTAATATATTTGTCACCGTTTCTTCAAGTATTTATTTTAACGGGCTGCTGTGTAAATTTCTGTTTGTATATGATATGACAAAAGTTTTTTTTCGAATGAAACTGTAAAATGCTCATGAAGTGACTCTCAGAGCAGTTTTAGAGACTATGTTTATGTGTTTGTGTACTATTTTAAGGCGGCAGAGCATCACCGCGAGCATCACGTGCGCTTCAGTATTCTTTCACACAGAGACATGTAGAACATGCAGAATTCGTATTTAAATAATATTTTTGCACTTAAAATTCACAGACACTAGTACATATCATGTTTTGATTTAAGTGTACTGACCTGCTTTTGTTTTATTCATCCAAAATTGGGCAAATTCCGTGACATTCCGTTACACAGTAAATTCCATTTTTATGACTGGATTCCGCAATTCCGTCTGCGTTTTCTGCATCGTGGAAATCATAGGGCCTTATATGAGGGCCTTGGGCTAAGTTTACTATTTGAACTGAGGATCCTTTATCCATTGAGCAGCAGGAGGATTAATTCTAGACCCAAGCAACACTCTTTCCATGCCTGTTTTGACAACAGTATAATTAATTGTCAGCCCCATTGTGTAATATATCAAACAGAGCCGTGCAATTGTTGGGTATGCCATGGAAGATGGCAAGGTGAAAGTGCTGGCACTGATCGCACTGCTAAAAACCCTATGTTCAAGACACAGTGTTACAAGCTTCATTTATGGCTTTTGGCTCCCACAACTTTGCTTGATTTGCCCTTGTGTAGTGCTTCATGCTCCCATGTGACAGGGAGGTTTGGACTCGGCCAAGGCTTTGGCAGAACACTTGCTGGCTCCCATATTTCTTTGCTCCGCTCAGTTCCACATTAGCTGCAAAGCAGTGGAGCAATTTCAAAAACGTAACCTTTTTAAACTCAGATTAGGACTTTGTAGTTTTATA
>JAHKKF010526799.1:0-12057 GCA_019740295.1 Labeo calbasu
CTCGTAACATTTCGACTTTATTCTCGTAGTTTCGAGTTTATTCTCGAAATATTACGAGTTTATTGTCGAAATATTACGAGTTTAATCTCGTAATCTTACATTTATTTTTTTTTTAAGGTGGCACTAAAACGCCGTCGTAAAAATGTGACTGGGACATGAATTTACATTTGAAAAAAAACGTAGCCTCCTCATTTTAGAACATCACCGCATACCACTAATTTATATACACAGTGTTGCTTGAATGTTTGCGCAACCTATCAGAATTTTCTATATTTCTGCATAAATGTGATCAAAAATACATTAGATTTTCACACAAGTTGACAAAGAGAATCCAATCAAACAAATGAGACAAAAAAATATACTTTTTTAATTTATTTATTTTGAAAAATTATCCAATGTCAGATATCTGTCAGTGGCAAAAGTATGTGAATCTTTGCTTTCAGTATCTGGTGTGATCCCCTTTTTATGGAAGACCATTTCTGCCAGTAAAAAAAAAAAAAAAGGTTTTCTCAGAATTGCATGAAACAAACTCACAATTCTGTTTCTTTCTTTTTTTTCTCGGAATTGTGAGATATAAACTCACACTTCTGAATTTTTCTCAGAATTGTGTGATGTAAATTTTTTATCTTACAATTCTGACTTTATTTCTCGCAAATGCAGTTTGTATCTCACAATTCTGACTTTTTTCTTGCAATTTAGACTTTTAAATCTGAATTGTAAGATATATATATTTATATATATATATAATCAGTTAAAAAAAAACTTACAATTGAATTGCGTGATATGTAGTTTTTATCTCAAAATTTTGAATTTTTTCCTTGCAATTGTGTTCATATCTTGGAATTCTGACTTTTTTTTACCAATTCTGACTTTATTTCTTGCAGTTCTGACTTTTTTTTTCAGAATTGCGTGATATGAAGTTTTTATCTCACAATTCTGACTTTATTTCTTGCATATCTGACTTTCTTAGAATTGCATCATATAAAGTTTTTATCTCGCAATTCTTTCCTTATTGTGAGTTTGTGTCTCGTAATTCTGACTTTTTCTTAGTTGTGTGATATAAGGTTTTTATCTCTTAATTCTGACTTCATTTCTCACAAATGCGGGTTTGTATCTCGCAATTCTGACTTTTCTCACAATTGTGAGTTTATATATTGCAATTCTGACTTTTTTTCTTGCAATTTAGACTTTTTTTCTCAGAATCGCATGATATAAAGTTTTTATCTTGCAATTCTGACCTTATTTCTCATAAGTGCAAGTTTGTATCTCGCAATTCAATTGTCTCTTTTGACTTTTTTCTGTAATTCTGACAATTCTGAGATATAAACTTGCAATTGTGAGTCCCAAAGTCCAATTTTGAGAGGGGGAAAGAATCTCGCAATTGCGTGTTATAAGGTCAGAATTGTGAGATATAAACTCGCAATTCTGAGAAAAAAATACTTTATTTGCTTTTTTTTTTTTTTTACTGAACTGCGAGTTTATTTCTCAGAATTGTGAGAGAAAAATAAGAAAAAAAATCTGAAATGTGAGGTAAAAAAGTTACTTTTTTAAACATCAGTTTAAACTGAATCAGTGGAGGAAACTGGTGTCCATACCTTTTGCAGCAATAACTCCAGCAAAGTGTTTCTTCTTCTTTGTCCTTCACAACGGCTTGTAGGAATTTTAGCCCATTCCTCAGTACAGAACCACTTCAACTCTGTGATGTTGGTGGGTTTCCTCCTATGAACTGCTTTCTTCAGGTCCTTCCACAACATTTCAACTGGATTAAGGTCCAGACTTTGACTCAGCCATTCCCAAACAATAACTTCATTCTTCTTTAACCATTCCTTGGCAGAACAAAGGAAAATGTCAGGAACGATGGCGGTGTTCAACAAAATAATTGCAGCTTGCAGATATATTTAAATAAATGTGACTAAAATCTGACTATTACCATGTTTATGCGTTTATTTCTGCAGGGTCAGAAGCTGGTTTGAAAAAAAATGACAAGAGAATGTATCTCTCACATGCGACCTGTAGGACAGGGCTTGGTTTGAGAGAGGGTCAGGACTATCTGATCATTGGGCGGATTGCTGATGTTTGGCACTCAGGGAACACATCCGACCAGTGAGTAGCGTAATAGCACCGAACACCCAAAAAGGAAGTTTTTTTTTTTTTTTTGCACAGTTCATTTGCGTTTTCTCTCTCAGGTACCTGTATATGCTGGGTAAGGACACGTGGGTCGAGCGCTGGCCGGCCGAGTCTGAATGTACGCGTGGATCTGCTCTAAAGGTGAAATGTGCTGAGCTGAAGAGCTTCTCAGCAGCACTGACAAAGAATCGCTGTCAGATTCAAAAGACGCCTCACAAACGTTATTCTCTAAACACTCCAATGACTAAACCACAATTGTAAATTGTCATTCTGTTTTGTATCAATATATCACAAAACTTTTCCAGCTAGCTTAAAAACAAGAA
This sequence comes from Labeo calbasu, assembly GCA_019740295.1. Classification (NCBI taxonomy): domain Eukaryota; kingdom Metazoa; phylum Chordata; class Actinopteri; order Cypriniformes; family Cyprinidae; genus Labeo; species Labeo calbasu. Next base: position 2,451 of record JAHKKF010526799.1, read on the forward strand.
TGCAAACAAAAACAGACATTCATTTAATTGTGTATGCTGTCTGTATCAAAATACAAACCTCAATACTTTGAGGTCATATTATCGTGCATATCATTAATAAAAATGTTACAGAACTATGCTGTTATGTTATATATATTAAGCGACCCTTTTTAAATGAATCACAAGACCTGAAACAGATCTTTTTTTAGCTGAATACAAAATGTAAAAGTTCAGAGGTGTTACCAGGTTTTGGGCCTGTTTTATCAAATTGTCCCTCTATGCATTGTAATCTACCACCACAAGAGGGCGCAATTTTATTAAGAATTTTACTACCTTTTCAGCATGTTTAAAAAATTAGACATGAACGTTTTTAATCACATTTGACAATGCTTCGAGTTTCCATGCAATTCAGACATAAGAGATTGTGTTTGTGCACAAATGTGTGTAGGAGTGTGTGAAAGACCCTGAGAGCTTAATGTCTAGTCATAACACAGAGGAAGCTAGAAACAATGCTCTCCCTGCCAGCCTGTACTGAAGGGCACTGCCAGAGAGGCCTCCTGTTTAGATGGTCTGCTCTGTTTTATGATATTTACAATAACAGTATGTCCTCATTTACTGGCTCAAACTGCTGTAGTGCCATTAAAAAGCAGCAGGCATTACAAACCAGGCACGAGGCCAAAGAGACAATTACTGTCAACATTACACGGACGTTCTCCTTCCTCCTCTCACTCCGTCCCTCCCTCGTCTCATGCGCCCCTTCATCTCCACTCACCTGCCAGCCTTTAAAGTACCAACAGGTGTGCAGTTCAAAGATAACCTGTGCGGTTAAGGCAAACCGGGTTTATCTAAGATAGACCAGATTTATGCATTTCTGTACTGATAAAAAAAAAGCAATGATTTATATGAAAATATTAGTGATGTTGGGAAGAGAATGTTTCCCAGTACATATGTGACTGGGTTTTGTCTGGTATTAAAAATCAAGCCTGATTTACTGTCTTTCACCCATTTATGTACCATTAGAATATCTTAATTCTTCTTCAGAGTGATAGAGAGAGACCTTTTTTTTTATTTTCATACATTTGTAACAGGCTGTTTCTGTAAGTCATTCCATCTCACACTCACAAGCACAGACTTGCACTCGCAGCGCTCAATCTCAACATAAATACACTCATACTGTCATTACTGCACTGTGGCTTTTGTGGATTGTCAGATCTTACAGATCTTAGAGGTTTAAGCTTGTTATACACCAAAATACCGTTTATATAATTTCTTAATATATATATGCACATACATACATACACAACAGTTCTCTTTCTTTCTAGTGTGATATATAACTGTTTCACCAATTGCATCACTCCGCTCTGCTTGCGGTATTTCATAGTGAATGCCTATATCCAAAATAACTTTTTGATTAAGATTTATTTATGGGTTTAATGTGGACAGAACAGTCTAGAGCAGTGGTTCCCAACCATGTTCCTGGAGTCCCCCAACACTCCATGTTTTCCATGTCTCCTTAATCAAACACACCTGATTCAGATCATCAGCTCGTTAGTAGAGATTCCAAGACCTGAAATAGTGTGTCAGACAAAGGAGAGATGCAATATGTGTAGTGGTGGGGGGGCCTCCAGGAACGTGGTTGGGAACCACTGGTCTAAAGTAAACAGGAAAAAGAGATAGGAGAATGGGATCGGCAAAAGACCACAAGCCAGGATTCGAACTCGGGTCGTTGTGAGCGTAATTGCACTGTATGTTGGTGCACTAACTGCAAGGCTATTGGCGCCAACAATCCACTATAATTTTTTTAGGCGAGAATATACTTGCTTAGACTTCAAATATGCAGTTTGTGAATAAAGATACCGTTTGTTTGAAAAATTGCTTCAATGTTTTCAGAGATGTGAGCTCCAGGGCGTCAGTGGCCATTCAGTGCTCATGAACCTGCCGAGAGAAGCCTTACCTTGGCCAGTTCTTCTGAAATTTGCTGCTGGCTCTGATGTCTCTATAAATGAAATATAATTTGTTTTGGGTAAATCTTACAGGGAGTCTTTGGTCTCATTAATCTATTATATAATATATCATTAATTTATTATGTGCCACTGAACTGTTGTCTTTATATTCTAAAATTACCTTTCGGTATATTTATATATTTCATATATTTCAGTATTTTTGTGTAGGCCTGTATCTTAGTATTTAATCAAAATGACAGGGTAGATTTATTTTTATTATATACGTATAAATGATCACTAATACATTTAAATATATTTTATTTAAATATTGGAAAATTTATTTTTAAGCCATCTGATAAAATTTGAGTTTATATTTTACTGCATATTTTTAAAGCTTTTTATACTTTGTATATTTTATACTTTATATATTGTAAAAGAATATTTTTACAGCCAATTGACAATGTATAAGCCTACATTATTTATATTTCTTTATACTCTGCTGTACATTTAAAAAAAAAATTATACTGTATATAAAAACTTTTTGAACAGTAAGATGTTTAATGTTTTTTAAAGAATTCTCTTCTGCTCACCAAGCAGCAAAAGCAGCAATATTGTGAAATATATTTACTATTTAAAATAACTGTTTTCTAATTGAATATATGTTAAAATGTAATTTATTCCTGTGATTAAATTTTGCATGAAATATTATACGCTATACCATTCAAAAGCTTGGAGTCAGTATAATTGTTATGTTTTTGTTTTGTTTTGTTTTTTTGGAGGGGAAAGAAATTATGAAATAAATACTTTTATTTAGCAAGGATGCATTAAATTGATCAAACGTGATAATAATAACATTTAAAATGTTACAAAAGATTTCTATTTCAGATGAATTCTGTTCTTCTGAACTTTCTATTCATCAAAGAAACCTAAAAAAAATCTACTCAGCTCTTTTCAAAATAATAACAATAATAAAAAATGTTTTTTGAGCAGCAAATCAGAATACTAGAATGATTTCTGAGAGATCATGTGACTGGAGTAATGATGCTAAAAATTCAGCTTTGAAATCACAGAAATGACATTTGAAAATATATTCAAATAGAAAACATTTTTTAAATAGTAAAAATATTTCAAAATGTTACTGTTTTTGCTGTTCTTTGGATCAAATAAATGTGCAGCCTTGGTGAGCAGAAGAGACTTCTTTTAAAAAAAAAAAAAAACATAAAAAATCGTACTGGTATGAGTGTGTGATTTTATACATGTCTCCTAAAAATAAACCTACATCTAAAAAAGTAATCAAAAAATCCTAAATAGGGTTTTTTTAGGTTGCGCAAACAGCCACTGTTGCAAATTACATGCAAAATGTTTAAAGCAAGACATAAAATACATACATTCAGTGCCTGGTCTGGTGAGTGATGCTGCAAGTATATCATTGAATCTTGAGTTGAATGAGATTTGAACATTCATTGAAATTGACAGTTAAGAGATGCTATTAATATATTTAATGCTAAATATAGTCTTCATGCTCATATACTCTAATTACAAGTCATAGAAAAAAAACTGTTAATGGAAAACTTAGAAAAAGGGGTTTTAAAATAACATGACAAAAACATTGAATCTTTCATAAACGATCAATACGTCGCCCACACGTACTGTGCGAAAGATCATTTTGACGTATATACGCTCATCAGTGCACCTGTCTTTAGAATTCGATGTTTGTGCCGCCGTCATAACTTTTCTCTTTTCCTTTTTCACACGTACGCACCGCATTTTTAAGCGCTCTCATAAAAGCTTGGGCTAGGCAGCGAGACCTTTTTGATCTATTATTGTGGGCAGATCTGACCAGGCTTCAAATGAAGCGGCTCAAAAAGCCCACCTGCACAGGTGTGCGGCCATGTGCGTGTGTTTGTCTGTGTATTTAAGCTCGTCGTCATCAGCTGACCGCGAGTACCCTTTTTTCAGGCCCCACGTGCTGCATTTTTGAAGTGCTACTAATAAGATGAATCACTCCCTAATGAGGGGTTTTCTCTGCGCTGATGATGTCACCTAGCTGTAGTTATCGCTCCCACACACACACACACACACACACATACGCACCGTTAACGCTAAAGTGAGAACAATACTGTCGCTTCCCGCCAGCAGAGCTTCATCTTAACGTCGGGGGAAGACTGGAAGCATTGTGTGTGATCAGACAAAAATGACCTCATTATTCCAGTGAGTAACACTGCGCTTTCACGCCTTTCTCTTTCCTCTCTGTAAGACACTGCGGATGAGCGATACAACTCAGACAATACTTTTCGCAAAGCCCCTGCGCTCTTGACCGCGTTGCTAATTGCACTAATCTTGCGTGTAAAAACCCCCCCAAAACAACCCAAACAAATCATGAGTTGCGTCACATGGACTAAAAACACGTTTCACTGCCATAATGCATTGCACTGGTGCATGGACTGTAGAGTTTGTCTTCTGAAAACAATGTCTTTCATCCTAATGAGAGCAGAAAACAGGTGTGGCTTTGAAACAGATGTGAGGGCTTGTCGATTTTATTGGTCAATTAATTTATGCAAGACAATTATTTATGCAAGATGGAGTGAGGATTAATGGAACAGTTCACCCCAAACTATTTATTGTCACTATGGCTTGAGAAAGCCAACGTATTGATTTATGGTAACACTTTGTTTTGATAGTCCACTTTAGACATTCTACTAACTATAAGTAACTCTGCAACTACATGTCAACTAATTCTCATTAATTTGCAACTACATGTCTACTAACTCTTATAGCAGACTGTTAGGTTAGGTTTAGGGTTAGTAGAATAAGTTGACATATACTTGCAAAGTTAGAAGAGTGTTAGAAGATAAGCAGACAGTCTACTAATACTCTAATGACTAGTTGACATGCATTTGCAAAGCTACTTACTGTTAGTAGAATGTCTAAAGTGGACTATCAAAATAAAGTGTTACCTGATTGACTATTTAATCTACTTCTGAGACTAAATTTTAATGTGTATCTCTCCCTAGACTAAAGTTATAACCACCAAACTCAGGTCAGACCTTCAGGCTGATCTGACTCGGGTTGCTATATCTTTTCTAACTGATCCGACTTATGGTTTTCATAAACCTAAGACTTTTTTTTAGCTTTTTTTTTTTTTTTTTTTTTTACACTGAATCAACTGGTTTTAACAGGTTTTAACTGGATTAGCATAGAAACATGTTGGTAACTTGCTAACATGCAAACATCATGGTAGTAACTTGATTGTCAGTCATGCTAACAACATGCTAATCATGATAGAAACATATTAGCAACATGCTAGTAACTTGTTAATCATACTAGAATCACGCTAACAACATGCTAGTAACTTGGTAATCATGCTAGAATCCTGCTAATAACTTGTTAATCATGCTGGAATCGTGCTAATAACTTGTTAATCATGCTAAGAAAATGCTAGTAACATGTTAATCATGCTAGAAACATGCTAACATCGTGGTAGTAACTTGATTGTTAATCATACTAACAACTTGCTAATAACATGCTAATCATGATAGAAACATATTAGCAACATGCTAGTAATTTGTTAATCATACTAGAAACATGCTAACAACATGCTAGTAACTTGCTAATCATGCTAGAATCCTGCTAATAACTTGTTAATCATGCTAACAACATGCTAGTAACATGCTAATCATACTAGAAACATGCTAGTAACTTGCTAATCATGATAGAATCATGCTAATAACTTAATTATGCTAACAACATGCTAGTAACATGCTAATTTTGCTAGAAACATGCTAACACCATGGTAGTAACTTGATTGTTAATCATACTAACAACATGCTAATAACATGCTAAGCATGCTAGTAACATATTAGCAACATGATAGTAACTTGCTAATCATACTATAAATATGCTAACAACGCTAACAACATGCTAGTAACTTGTAATTCATGCTAGAATAACACTAATCACCTGTTAATCATGCTAACAAAATGCTAATCATCCTAGAAACATGTCAACAACATGCTATTAACTTGCTAATCATGCTAATAACTAGTTAATCATGTTAACACCATGCTAGTAACATGCTAATTACGCCAAAAACATGTTAACAACATGTTAGTAACATGCTAATCATGCTAGAAACATGCTAACATCATGGTAGTAACTTGATTGTTAATCATGCTAACAACATGCTAGTTATGGTAGAAACATGCTAACAACATGCTAGTAACTTGCTAATAATGTTAACGACATGTTAGTAATATTCTAATCATGCTAAAACCTGCTAGCAACATGATAATCATGTTAGAATCATGCTAATAACTTTTTAATCATGCTAACAACATGCTAGTAACGTGCTAATTATGCTACAAACATGTTATCAACATGCTAGTAACTTGTTAATCATGCTAGAATCATACTAGTAACTTGCTAATCATGTTAACAACATTCTTCAAAATATCTCATTCAGTGTTCTATCGGAGAAACTACGCATCAGGTTTAAAACGACTCAGAGTTGATAGAAACTCCATTTTTGAATGAACTCTTGAAGCAAACCTCTAAATATAGATTAGAAGGATGAACAAGTGTGTGTTTGGTGCTTGCTTCCTCTCAGTCTTTTGCAGGTGCTTGTCATACGGCTGCCGCTGATCTCACACGCCAGCTGCTTACTGACCCATCCATCAACACTGAGTCCTGTTTACCCAAATACCTTCATCACTGTCACTCAGAGGAAGAGGGAAGAGGAAGGAGAGTGGAAGATGTGGGCCACTCAGCAGTGCTCGGCACATCTGCTCAATGATAAACAGAACAATACCACGACGACCACTAATCTTACACACGAGATCAAGGACACGGGAAAAAAATACAACGGCGGACAGAGAGCGGGGGAAGCAATGAAAGAAAGAGCCTTTGTTTTTAGCATATAAAGAAGTACAAAAGCACAGGAGATAAGGAATCGAGATGGAAAACAGGAAAGCACTTATCTATTTCCATGTGTTTCAGCTTTATCTATAAACTTCTCATAGATTAGCCTGATTTATAATCTCTTCCCGTCTCCTCCCCAAAATAACCATATATAGAGCTTACAATGCTTAGTTTTAATATGCATAACCTCATTTGCACATCAATTCCATATGGATTTTCCCAACCATGTGATTTATAGGTTACAATACAATGTAGCCTGGAAAATTGTACAAAATAGGCATTGACGTGTTTACGCAATTTTCTATGCACATATTGATAAACACAACGAATGGGAATACGCATATGGAAATTATGCAGATGAGGTTAAACTAGGCATTTTAAGCTCCATATATGGTTATTTTTGGGAGGAGATGGGTGGGGTTTCAAGTATACACAATTTTTTGCTGACCAGGATTTCTAAAAGGAATTTTGTTCTGTACATAGACTTTTTAGAATTATTTATTTATTTAAGAATTATTTTGGGCGTTTTTGCCTTTATTATGATGTGTAGAGGAGACAGGAAGCAAAGTGGGAAAGAAAGAGGGGGACGGGATCAGGAAAACTCCTCAAGCTTGGATTCGAACTCGGGACACCCGTAGCGCAACAGTGCTTTATGTTGGCACGCTGCCCACAAGGCTATCAGCGCCAACTTTTTAAGGATAAAATTGACACAAAAAAATAATATACATGAGGCGTCTGGTGTTAGGAAGACATTTCTTAAAAGAATAGTTCACCTAAAAATGAAAATTACACCATGATTTACTCACATCAAGACATACTACTGTATGTGTATATGTTTTTCATCTTTTAGACAAATACAATCGGAGTTATATAAAAAAAAAATGTCCTGGTTCTTCCAAGCTTTATAATGGCAGTGAATGGGTGTTGAGATTTTGAAGTCCACTAAAGTGCATCCATTCATCATAAAAAGTACTCCACAAGGTTCCAGGGGGTAAATAAGGCCTACTGAAGCGAATCGATGCGTTTGTATAAGAAATAAATCCATATTTAAAACTTTATAAACCGTCATTTGTATTTTCTTCGAACAGTTGTACACGCATTCACGAGAAAGTGTTTTGTTCCAGCGGATGATGTAGGATGTAGGCGTAGCATGTATTCTAATGTATCTGTACAGTATGTGTGCCGTAAATCAGTTTTCGGCATCAGCATAGTTGCGTGCAGCTCGATTTTTATAAATACAAAGTTCTGTCATGAAACTCTAGATGGCGCAGGCCAATACGTTCTAACTCAGTCTGATATAATTCACATCATCTTTCTTTTCGCATCAGCAGCCAATGAGCTTGCTGCTCAACATTCAAATACTAGGCTAGTGCTTGCTGTAGCGGTTGCAGTGCACTTCAGAAACCCTCCACCTTCCCCAGCTCCACCTGTATAGATCTGCTACGGGGCGGTTTCATGTATGCTATATGGGGGTTATTTCATTTATGTTATATGTGTAATAGCAGTATTTTGAGCCTGGTCTCATGACGAAAATGTACCTGTGGAAACATTTTCGCAAGACGCGAAATACGTACAGTCATGTACTTTTCGTGACATATTCAATGTACAATGTCCACTGAGTGACGCTATAAGAGTGTTTGTTTTTTTCCCAGAACAGATGAACATACATATGGTACATTTTATGTCATGTTGGTTTTGTACGTGCGTAATCGCAGTTCTGACTTGATATGTCCATTGACTGGCGCTATAACTCTAATGCTCCGTAACGTTTTAAAATAATGTATCCTCTGCACTGAAAAAAAGTAAATGCGACATAAAAACGCAATCGCAAGCATGCTGTTTAAGTTTGTTTTTGATCTCTCATTTTTTAGCTCTTAAAGTGGTCATTGGATGCAAAGTTCACCTTTACATGTTGTTTGAACACTAATGTGTGTTGGCAGTGTATGTACAAATCTACCCTATAATGATAAAAATGCGGCGTCACACTGACAGGGGCCGCTCCCACGATAGTTGATTGACATGAGCATCTTAACTCAGATCAGCTGTAACAGTCCTCCATTGTTTCGATGCCGGAGCAGGGATGTAAATTGGACAAGAATATCTCCAATTGAGCGATTGAGGTGTTGTGTTGCTGGATGGAATAATGAATTACTCCCGACATCTGAGCCGCTGAAGATGCAGTGGATTACATTTGTTTGTGAAGGGAATGCGCCTCCCGATCTACATAAATGCGTCTATGTTCGCACAAATCATTTGTGATCCAGCTTCACTTACAGCAGAAGAGATTATAAGTTTTTTTTTCTGAATCTCTGCAATCACCTTTCCTAATAACGTGCTAGTTAGCAAATTTAGCCATTAAATAAGCTAAATTGCTAAGTAAACAGGCTCGTCACTCCACAGAGAGAAGAGAGGGGCGGGGTGAGCAGAGCTAATTTGCATTTAAAGAAACAATCCCTCAGAATAGGATAATTTTTGCAGAGCTCATTTTGACAAGGTAAAAAGGAGTTATCGTTTTACACAACCATTGAGAATTTCTAACCAAAGTATATTATAGACTTTTCATTAAAGGGGTCATCGGATGCCCATTTTCCACAAGTTGATTTGATTCTTTAGGGTCTTAATGAAAAGTCTATAATATACTTTGGTTAAAAATGGTCAATGGTAGTGTTAAACACCCTTTTTACCTTGCCAAAATCAGCTCTGCAAAAATCATCCCATTCTGGTCGAGGCTGCTTTAAATGCAAATGAGCTCTGCTCGCCCCGCCCCT
>JAHKKF010526802.1:0-13700 GCA_019740295.1 Labeo calbasu
AAATGAGAAGCTGACTTACAGGTGGTCCGGGAAGAGCAGGGCCGCTGGATTTCTCACTGCCGTAAGCCATCTGGGAAAGGAAAGACTGTGGGGGACGACAAGAACGAAAGAGTGAGGATTTGAGGTTTGTTCTGTGACCATTTTCATTGAATCATTTACTACTGAACTACTAAAGACTCTAAGCTAATGCACATGCTATGAAATCACCTTTGTGACATGCCACATATACCTAAGTTTTGTCAAACCCTTGAAATACAGCGGATTTTGCTTTTATAGAGCGCATTTCATTCCTGGCAACCCACAATCCTCAATGGTGGGAATGACAGGAGCTGTTCACTTAAACTGGTACTGAACCACAGAAAAACAGAGGCTGCATGCACCTCTTGTCCAGTTTAATCTGAAATTGTTTTTATTTTTAAAATTAAATTATTATTATGATTAATTATTTTATTTTATTATTTTATGTTGTTTTATTTTAACTTTTTATTTCTATTTTAATTATTTTATTATTATTTATTTCTTTTTTGAATTCCAAATAAATGGGGAAGCAGAACATAACGTGAGACTACAGAATGATTTATGTTTCTGAATACGGGCCAGCTTGACAAGATTCTCTCAGATTTAATCTGAGTGACATCACAAATGCAGATTCACAGTTTTATAAGATCAAAATCGGGCTGCTTACTCCGCCACCGAGGCCAGAGGTTCCAGGAGGACCAGGAGGTCCAGGGAGTCCGTTCTCTCCAGGAATACCGTCTCTGCCGGGAGGCCCTTGAGAACCCTGTCAGACAAACAGCGGAGATCCATGAGCGCCACGCAATCACATCGGCAAAGCTGCACTATCTTTGCAAACTCCACATGCTGATCTATTTAAATGCAATCGTCAGAAATGCAGTGCTCTGGTACACAACGTATGCCACATAAAGACTAAAACTGTAATATGTGAGACCAAACAAAACTTCAATCTGCAACTTCTCTCTTGTTAAGTTCACAGAGGTCAAAGGTCAGAGGGCCAAATAGAGGTCAGCAGGTTAAAAGCCTCCAGTGTCCTATAAATCACCCTAATTATTTCCATGTGCAACAGACTTTCGTATAAATGCAAATTTGAAAACAAATGTGAAATTGGTCTTTTCTCAGCTGTACTAGACTAACCCAGATGATACAAAACTAGAAAAATATAAATGATTACAATGATAATGATAAGCAGCTTGTTCAAAAAGAAATAATGTACTCACTGGGTCTCCAGGTGGACCAGGAGGACCCTAAAAATAAAAAAATGAGAAACATTAAGATACAAGTGTGAAATGTATATTTATATATGGTTTGATAAAAGTAACTGAAGTGATTAATAAATAACTCAATTTATTATATATAATAATTGAAGCACACATATATTAAGCAATAACATATAAGTATATATACACACATATAATGTGAGGTGCATTATAAAAAATCGAAATAAATTCACACTAACCACGCGACCATCTGGTGAAGGACGTGGAGTTTCAGGTTCAGGTTCAGGTTCAGGTTCTTTGGAATACAATACAAATAGGTTTCAGAATCTTAAATCAGATCAACAAAAATCAAGTAGATATATACATATATAAGCTCAGAGGACTGATTCAGAAGCTACTTTCATTAATACAGTTAACAAACATTACTACTTCCATTGGTGCATTCATTACTATATATTCATATTTGAATGCACAGGGACAAAATGCAATATCTGCGTAAAAATTTCAGCCAAAAAGCAAAAACATCCTTAATCCCTCAGTCCCACGTAAAAGCATCAGCGGTGACAGAGAATCCACGTGCTTGCGCTTCTCAGGTCTCCGACACGACATCAGGCCAACGAGAGATATTTCCCAGAGCGTGTGGTTAAGCGTTTGCACGCTTGAGGGCGACAGAGCTAGCGTGACCTCAGGGTGTACAGTATGACAGGAGCAAAGGTGGAGAGTGTACCGTCGGGGCAGATGGGGCAGCATTCTCCGTCGGGAATCTCTGGATTGGCACAGTCTGATGTATCCTCGCAGATCACCTCGTCGCACATGACCGTCCCGCTGTCGCAGACGCAGATCTGGCAGGGCTCGGGTTTCCATACATCCTTGTCGTTGTAATTCTGACCATCCAATGTGCAGCTACCGAATGAGACTGCGAGGACAACAAACGTGTATTAGCACGGTAGAGTCATCACTGAACGGTGGGAATGATTCGAGGGGCCCACGGGGTCCAGCGGGGCCACAGCGATTTCAAAATGTTCATTTTAAAAGACTAAAGACACAATGCCACATATGTAGATGACTAAACTAAATTCATTTAAACTAGCTAAATGCTGGCAAACGGTCCTATTACGAGTTTAAACTGACCATTTAAGTGCTTTCTGGTGACAAAAAAAAAAAAAAAATAAGGCTTGTTATCATCTGAAGACAAAATAAGAACAATTATGATAGAGCTTCGCTCTTGCATATGCAAAAAGTATTAAACTAAACAGTAAAGATGATTGCAATCAGGCACACGGATCTGATGATACGCATATTTTATAAACAGTAAGTAAACGAAGCTAAAAATGGCCTAATGGGGCGTGGTGCACACTGATGATGAGCGTGAAGGAAAGGCCTGCATCCTCTCATCGTGTTTCAGAGCCGTGCAGTATATAAATCCACCGCGTGGTGGCGCAACAGGCTTGCAAAAGCACCGTCACGCCCCGATCATTCCTAATTAATGTGCGCACAATTGAAATGAAAACCAGAGGTTTTCCCTACCGAACACAATGCGTTTGCAATTCTAAAACGCTAAATTCTGTGGTTACATTTTAGCAGCCTCGTAGGCTGAAGTTGTCAAAACTTCTATTACGTGAGTGACGGACGCTAAATCAGTGTAATCCAAGGATAAGCGTTTAAATCCAGTTATTAAAAAGTATGAGAAGAGAACGAGAGGACACGTGACATTTAAACCACTGTCGTTCTCTCTTTCTCTCATCCGTGTCGCGTTTTTCCTTCAGCGCATCCTTCGCTTCAGGACGGTCTTAAAGAACATGTATGTGCACGCGCGCCGCAAACAAGCGCTCGGGGACGGAACAGAATTCCTAGTGCGCAGGCAGGGTGGAAAAATTACAATTTCTAGAAGATTTAAAAATGCCGATGAGGATAAAAGGGTGGCTTTTTCCTCCTCAAGTCATTCCCGACAATTTTAGGTGGCAGGTCACTTGCAAGCAGCGCAGCTGCAAATCCCCCTGTTGAGTTCTCCAATCTCCTGAGTCAAGCATCAGTGCATCAAAAGCAGGAGTAAAAATCATATACTCACTATCATCCTCTCCTTGTCCTCTCACAACGAGGACCGCTGCGGCGAGCAGCAGCCCTAACCGGATATCCACAAAGCTGAACATGTCTAAATATTAGACATGTAGACTCTTTGAGGCAAGGAGAATCCTGTTTTTGTCCTCGATCATACACGTAGGGTCCGGTCTGTGTAACTCCAATCCAGACCCTAGCAGAAACTCCCTACTGCCTAAACAAATGTTTGACCCTGGCTTTTATATGCCAAAGTTTTGGGGAGGTGCTGAGTGCGCAAGATATCTGCTGCATGTTCAAGTCGAAGCGAGTCCCTCCTTCAGCCAAGACGAAGGGCCGCCTTCGAACATGTCAAACTATTTGGAGTCCTCGTTACAACGTGGACATTTTCAAACATGGAGAAGAAGTGTGTCAGGGATGATGTCGCCATGAAAAGGAGCCCAGTTGTGTTTTGTCAGGTCCCGTTAGTGGATGTGATCATTTCGTTGCTTTTTCTTATTAATAAGCATTTGTTTTAGTTGCCAAACGATGATCATATTCCGTAGTTGCATTATATGACGGTGAATTGAGTTTCATTTCATTTCATTTCATGAAATGATGGTTTGGGAGACACTGATGGAGTGAGAATGCAATGAAGCATTAGAAAGTAGGGCTTACTCTTTTTCTAAATGTCCAAACGGGGAAGTTCAGTCGTCATTTATTCATCCTCATGTCATTCCAAACACAAAAAAGAAGTAGATGTTTTAAAAAAACGTCTGTTTTCAGTGTGAAAGTCAACTTGTTTTGGATCCCATTTTATGGGTGCATTCCACACATAAAAAGGAAGTGATTAAGTGAGTAAATGATGACAAAAAGTTCATTTCTGGGTGAACTTGCCCTCCGACATCACTTCTGTTTAAAAAAAGTGACGTGTGTGTTCACACAGTGAAAATCAGCTCGTTTTGGACTTGAACGTCCGTCAAGTTCATCTTTTGCATTTCACATTCTTTCAAAAAGAAAGTCATTAAGCAAGTAAATGATGACAAATTTTCACTTCCGGGTGAAATATTCCTTAGGCCATATAGGCCTAACTGGACCTTTCTGGATTGAAGTTTATTTGCTACACAATTTCCAAGTATAAAATACATTTTCGTATTAGTCCATTATGGTAAAGAATCTCAGAAAGATGATGAATAAAAGTTAATAACCAAGACTTTTTATTTATTCTTTTTTAATAATAGTCTCGGGATTATAATTGTTATTACAAAAAAAGATAATAAAACTTTTTCATTACCTGAAAAAAATATATTTAAGTTTAATTAATTATTATTATTTTTTTTTTTTACATTTTAATTTAGCTACTTACCAAGGCAACATTCTCAAGTTGAAGTACTTAGACAACTGAAAAATAAACTGAAACTTAAAATAAAACACAAACACAAAAAGTTACTAAAACTAAAATTAAAATTAAAACGTAATTATTCGTCCTCTTCACAGAGGCTTCCCTTAACAGCAGCACACTAACAGCACAGCTAGTGCCATAGTTGTTATAAAATGATGTTTAATGTTATAGCCATAGACTGAACAACATAACATGAATATTTGTGCAAATGTCCACTGCATGCCTGAACATATGAGCAAAGCTGAGAGCCATTAGCTTATCCATATGCAACATGTTAAGCAGGGAAAAGACAGAGACAAACAGAGAGAGAGTGAGAGAGAGAGAGAGAGAGAGAGACACAGAAGAACATCTGGCATCATATCAAACCATACTCATTGCTCTGTGGACACGTTGCAACTTCAAGAGCCATGGCCCTGTCTGACCTCCTTTCTTTACGTTTAAACATTTACTGCATGCTCACTATCATTTTTTTAAAAAATGCAATAGGAATGCTAAATGTAAAGACTTTGCTAATAATAACATTAGATAAAGACAAAAAACTGTCTATAACGTGCACCGAGTTGAAACCAGCTGTAATAGGTACAGTCTACAGCTGTAATTTCTTTCAGCGTGCTTATTTTTTATTCTGATTCCTCTGCATTCACAGTATGGTTTGTTGAATTACTGCACTTAAGGACACATGCACACGCCTGAGGATTGTCTTCAAACGCCCCAGGACGTTTGACTGGCTCACACGTTAGCAAAGACTTCTATCATCTTTTATTGTGTGGCTGGATATAGCAGAGTAGATGGATCCTATCCCAGGAAAACCATATGCCGACGCTGGTTTTATACAGTCAGGCCGTAATCTGAAACCTTAGTTACATCCTTATCAAAGCTGAGATTGCTTTTCAAAACCTCCTTTTTTATGCCATCACCATTCCAAAACAGAAAAGGCATATTATTGAATGGAACAATGAAATTTTACAGTCATCTCTCGTTTCCATATTGTGACAGCCAGTGTTGGGGAAAGTTACTTTTAAAAGTAATGCGATACAATTTTGCGTCACTCCCTGAAAAAGTAACTAATTACGTTACTTAGTTACTTTTTATGAAAAGAAATGTGTTATTTTTGCTTATTAGTATGGCTGAATTGCATCATCGAAGGTCAGCAGCAAAGACACTGGTTAATAAAATGGGATTAAATACATAAAGGATATTCTGTTTTTATTCATTTTGAGGAATACTGAATCTGTTTTTTGTGAGTGAGATGAATTAATGCATGTTCACATTTAGTCTAGAGTAACATCATGTTTACAATCAATAACTGCCGTTACTTATTTGAAAAAGTAACTCAAAATTCAAAAGTAATGCGTTACTTTCCTAGTTACTTAAAAAAGTAACATTATTACTTAACTGCGTTACCCCCAACACCAGTGACAGCCGGTGTCTTTCTATGTAGTTTTTACGGTCAAACAGCTACATCCCAAATTCCGGTAAATTACGTTCAAAATCCAACGTAAGACTCTTTTGGGCACAATCAGCACTGTTTTAAATTGTTGGTAGCCATCTTTCAAGATTGTGGTCCTTTGGTATTTTAGCTACTAATGTCAACGCTGAGTGTTTTGTATGAGGGTTAGAGTCTCTTGCGATTCTGAGGAGGCTGTTACTGATGATGAACATCTCAGATCAGACACTTATTGCCCATGTAGGCAGCAGACGGTGAGTGAGCTTGTTAGGTTTTAAGACACAGCTGTAATTTTGTCCTTCTGGATGAACACTTGTAAAGCAGATGCTTCATAGATCGACTGACTGACACGTTCAAGTGTCTCACCCTCTAAATGGCCTACTATATTCAAGCCAAGGAAACTATTGTCACATAAAAGAACCATCATGAAATATTATCGCAATTTACCATAGCTGTTTTCTATGTGAATATAAGAGCTGAATTTTCAGCATCATTACTCCAGTCTTCAGTGTCACACGATCCTTCACAAATCATTGTAATATGCTGATTTGCTGCTCAACAAACATTTACGATTATTAGCTATAAGTTGAAAACCATGATACATTTTATAGAAATCAAAAATTCAAAAGAACAGCATTTACAGTCACTGTTAATCAATTTAATGCTTCCTTGTTGAATAAAAATATTCAACCAAATCTTACTGACCTCAAACTTTAAACTCCAAACTAAAAGCACAGCCTAATATATTGTGGTTCCGCTTTATAGTCTTTAATAAAATCCACTGACAACATCAGATCCATTGGTGACATGTTATTGTACTTGTTCCCCAAATTTTTATTTTAATTGTTTTTTTATTTAACTATACGCTAATTAACTCTAATAAGGTTGCCATTGTAAAAGCGTGCTACTAACCTAATTATATTTTTCAAAAGCATTACAATAGTACAACAACTTTTTTAACAACAGCAAAGAAACAAGCCATTTTATTTTATTAACAATGTGGTATGAATGAGAAAATGCTGCCTTTTTATTAATTTATTTACTTTTAGTATTATTTTGTGCTTTTGTACATGCATACCAAGCATGCACCAGGCTGGCATCAGCATTGTTATTATTATTATTATTATTATTATTATTATTTAATTCTAAGCCCAATCATTCCATCCCTGTACAACAACATACAATCGCTTTCCCCTCTTTAAACCGTATTAACTAGCTTTCTTGATAACGAGAAGGTTTTCTTATTGACAGATGGGAAAGACAGTGCCGATGGGCAGGGCGAGGTTTAAATAGAAGTGGTAATTTTCAGTGTTTTTGTTTTACAGGAGCTGCAGTAATATGCGCCTCTGTGGCGAGCGTCTGGCAGAAATCAGACCGGCGGTCGGGATGGAGAATATACAGAGCCAGCACAGTTAGATAGCCCTCTCTGAACCAGGTGTCGCTTTGCAAAAAAGAAAAATGACTGCCGAATGAATAAACGTGTGTGAATCATTACTTTAAGGTTAAAATATCACTCAAAAGTCAGCTTTCACCCCTAATACAGCTGCATTTCCTCTCAATAATCTCAGTGCTTCTCCTCATTCATCAGAGACCAAACAAGACTTCACAATACTGCCACTCAAACGCTGATCACGTCGAGCCAAAACACGCTTTTAGACCAAATTTAACTAACAAAGACACAAACAAGCAAACAGCTACCAATAACAATATACAAACAACTACACCAGTCAATAGTCAGAGAAATCTGAAACACATTTATTTGTCTCTAGGCTTGTACACTTATCTTCACAAAGTCTATTTTGATTTGTAGAAAACATAAGCAATTCATTGGTGCATCTGCTGTACCAGAACTGTACAACAAAAAGTGGATCAATCTGAAAATAAGAATGTTTACATGTGCAGCAAAATGGTGATAAATGACAGAAAAAAAAAAAAAAACATAAACAAAATGACAGATGTACATGTTTAAAATCATCCAGGCAGTTTGCTACAGACTGACTCCAACAATATTTTGGATGGATTTTCTTTGAAAATGCTCAAGTTGCTGACTTACAAATGACAGAGAAATGAACATACTGATAACAAAAATGAAAGTGAACAATGAAAACAAAATCTTTTGAAATGTTCTGTTTAATAAACATACTGGTATAAAAACAACAGCTACTGCAGATTTGACTAGAACTTGACTAGTTTACAAGCTACACAAGCTTAGGTAGACTAGTGGACTACCTAAACAAGCAGAATGGTGAAAATGTTTTCAACTGCATATCTGCAGTTTCACATGAAGCATAATTCACTGATATCCTGAACGACAGCAATCACGAGTATGTTATTGGTTTCAATAAACAACAATTCAGCAAACAATTAGGTAAATACTGAGCAACCTGGAGTTTAAATTAGTCACTATAAGCCATACCAAACTGAGCATGTGTTTACACAACACTGCTTTTAACTAAAAGCAGGTTTCAAAGTGCAAGTTTTTGAAAATGACGACGTTATCATGTCGACGTAAAATACGAAAATGCTGCCAGGTTTTCACGACAAAACACGCCCAATTGCTACTCAAAACTAGCCCAATAGCATTTAAAGAGGAGCACCCTGGCAGTGTTCCCCTGGAAAAATGTGCATTTCAGGGACTAAACATCACGTTATTGGGGTCACTTCAGCCCACGGACACGAAAAACAACCCGTGGCAGCAGTGTTAAAATAGCCCAATTCTGCTGTAAAAATCGCAGACACTGGCGTATTTGTGCAGAGATGTAGTATTTCTTTACAAAGTGGCATTGCCATCGACCAGCCTGGCCTGCATAATACAGCATTTTTAGTCATTTTCATGGATCTGTGTGAATGGGGATCATTTGAAGTTAATGAGACAGATTTACTAATAGCTTGCACCAGCGCAAACTGTCTTTTGTTAAAATAGTACTGTCAGGATTTACGAAAGACGCACAGTGAAGAATTAAAAACATGTTTTTTGGCAGGTTCCCCTGGTAAAATCAGCATTTCATGGGCTAAATATCACATTATTGGGGTCACATCAACCCGCGGATATGAAAAACAACCTGCGGCGACAGTATTAAAATATCCCAATTCCGCTGTAAAATTGTGGATTTGGCAACCCTGGTGAATAACACGCAGAATTTTCCCCTCTCATCAGCGCTTTTATGGCGCTCTAAAGCTAATTTGCCTTGTTTAGTAAATCTGGACCATTGTATATAAAACTACTATTCCATTTTAAGTGCATTATTGTTGTGTAAACATATATATATTTTCAAACAGGTTTCCTGAACACTCCCCCTGTTTGCCATTGGCACACAAAAGTCAGCTCCGCCCCAAACTCACACCATTGGCTGCTGTGTCAGTCTGATCAGAACAGTCAATCAAAGAGAGATTTTAGTGATTTTAGTGGCAGTTTAACATTGAGAAAACGACACAGCCTTAAGTAAAAAATGGAGTCAATGTGTTAGTCAGGATAAAATTATGCTCTAGACGTGACATGCAGTATGTTCTGATAGGAAGCGGTATTTTTGGATAGTGTTTAGGACACAGGGAGGTGCTGGGGATTCCTCAGCCATTCTCTTTTACAAGCACAGCCATGAAACACATGAAACACATGTTTCTACTTGCTGCAGCTGAAGCGCTGAGAGAGACCATCCACTCCAAACCCTGCTTCCTTTCTTCATTCGGTCTCTCTTCATCTTTACTTTCCCTCACTTTGCTGTTCCAAATGTCCAGTCAGTCGCCCTCTAAGGGCCTCAGACAGATCTAAAGGTTTAAGCGCACGTCATAGCTCGCAAGACTGCGAGAGAATAGTTTAGCGCTTGCACGGTTGTTCAGAAAATTTCTGCTGGATTACGAAGGCTGTGACTTTTGATCCAAATAACTTGGGTGTTAGGCACTGAACAAACATTTAAGTTGAACTCCACAGACTGACAATGCATTGCCTATAAGACATAAAAATATAAAAGTCAAGTTTAAAACGTGGACTCTATAATCAGACGTCTCTGCTGGTGATGCTAGAGAAAGGTCTGTGTCTGACTAATGCTTTCCTGATACGTGTCCAGCTTTTGTTTGCAAAATGTTCAACCCTACTCTGAAGCATTCCAGAAACTCTGCAAGTTATTCTAACATGCTGCATACTTTCAAAAAAACGTTTTATCATGTTTGAATTTGGCATGGCCTTTGTTTAGTGTTTTGCTACAGTAAAACATTTTTTACAAGCTTGTTAAAAGAAGCACACTTTGGCATACTTTGTACAGAAATAATATACTTTAAAACTGTTTTCGACACCTAACGGCATGTTATTTACAATGCAAATGTGTTACAATTTCAATTTATATTAAATGCAATTAGTTGAACATAAAGAGTGTTTTTGACCCACTTAAGTAGGACTTGAGTACACTAAAAAAAAGTTGTAAATAATACAAAGATGCACTTTTTCAGTCTTTAAACTTATTTTAATGTGTTATTTGGCAGTTTTTTGCATCTGTTTCTGAAATTTACTAATTTCTGAGTGATTGTTTTTTTAGTACATCTTTATATATAATTTCATATTTACATCTGTCGTCTGTGAAATATGGTTAAAGTACTGCTGAATGTACTGACAAGCATTTATGGTACATTTAAACACACATTAATGCCATTTATTGAAATTTCATGTTATGGAATTGAATATATTTGTAATTAAAGTACATATTTACTTTAAAATGTAATATCAAATAATGCACTACAGTTAAAGTACATTGCGTGTGTTTTAATATGTTAGCCAACACATCAAAATAAGTGTACTTCTATGAAGGACAACAAAAATCATGATTTAAGTTGTACTTTTAAGAAAAACCTTTAATTTGACATTATAAAGTGCACTTTTTAAGTGTGTACTCGCTTTACGTGACCTTTCATTTCATTAACGTGATGTTATCTGCAAGTATGTGTTTTTAAAAATATACTTTTAAGATTTGAAGTACACTGCAAGTGCACACTGAATACACTTAAGCACACTGCTTTTTCACAAGAGCGATTCTGTAGTGCAAAAGTTCTCTGTTGAAAGAAACACTAACAATCCTCTGAGAGCAACTATTTTTACACTTCGGTATTTCTGCTTTCGTATTCTGCTTATATTTCAATTGTTCATTGATGTCAACAAGGTCATTTACCCTGATCCGCCCACTCTTGTCTTTTTCCCCTCCTGTTCTCCACCCCTTCGCTCCCCGAGAAGCGTTCCGTATCCTCAGGCCGTCGTCGTGAGATAGACAGGCTAAAGGTTACGCAGCCGGGAATCTGGGAGATCAGATTCCAACAGGTCGTCATTTACTGCTTTAGGCTTAGATGCTTTGCTTAAAATGTCTAAACAGCTTGGACAGTTTTAGTCCTGATAGTCAGTGGTTTAATGGAAATCTAGGGCTGATTTAGAATCGCACTTGAAGACGTGGACTGATAAAAAGAAGTTCATCTTAGACAAACACCTGAGGGCAAACTCTACCTGGTGCAAATATCTCCTTCAACAAGTGTCTTCATGCTGCCACTTTCAGTTCATTGCAACTTTAAAGTGTTCCATGTGATAAGCTATGCATTGAATCAAAAAAACATTAAGTTGATTACAGGGTGGAAGGTCTTCTTCCGATTGCTTGGCAGTCTTGCACTTTGGAAGGCTGGAATCATTGTGATATGTAGTCATTTTGTAATCACACGGCTTTCACTGCCTCTGTCTTTAGACAGACTGTAAGCCCAACGCAGCCCCTTCATTTCATCTCTCAGGCCCGTATTTTACTGTCTCGGCGTTAGCGGTGGAATTTCGGTGATGCCGTTACGGACAAAAGCATCCCTCGCTTTGTTCAAATGTGATTCTTTCTGCATCTGAGAATCTTCTCCGTTGCCAAAAGTGGCAGGAAGCCGACGGTTAATGAAAGGCTGCGTGAAATTAATTCAAAACCGGCCCACGACAACTCAGATTAGCATCGACCTCATTGCCAGGTCACTGCATGCTTCTCTCAAACCACGTCACCAGCAGAAGGACTGTGAAAAAAAAAATAAAGTGCAATGGGGAGGAGGAGAAAACAGAGCTCATGGATGGTGTCACATGTCCCTCCTCCGACCCCACCCAAACTCAGACCACCAAAGCACAGATCGTAAAGATGTTTTCTCGTTTCGTTCGAACGTCTGCCGCTGTACCATCAGTGCATAAAAAGCTACATTGTGAAGTATTAAGTAAAACAGAGAATAAAATAGTATAAAAATGTTTATTTAAAAAAAAATAAAGAAAAGAATGTAGAGACTGGGACTAGTTGCCTAAAGGCCTTTGTGTCAGTTACCACTGTCATATATTCATACAAGTAAAGTGTTATGAAATACTTTTTAAAAGCAGTTTGTGGGCAGACATACGGAAGCTTGTTTCCTCCACTGAATGAAAATAATAAAGGTAATTGCAACATTTTATCTCACAATTCTCACTTTTTTCTAAGAACTGTGAAATATAAACTTGCAATTTCAAGTTCTAAAGTCAGAATTGCTGATACAAAGAAACTGGATTTTATAGCTTGCAATGGCGAGTTTCTCAATTCTAAATCAGAATTGTAAGATGTAAACTCGCAATTGCAAGAAAAAAGACAGAACTGTGCAAGTAAAAAGTTAGAATTGTGAGATTTTATCTCTCACAATTCTTTTCTCAGAATTGGGAAATATAAACCTGCAATCGACTATTTTCTTACAATTGTGAGTTTATATCTTTATATCATGCAATTTTGACTTTATAACTCACAAATCCAATCAATTCTGACAGAAAAGAAAAGACTTTTTACATTTGCAAGTTCACTGCAAAAAAGTCAGAAATCTGAGATGTAAACATGCAAAAAGTCAGGGTAACACTTTAGTTGAGGGACCAATTCTCGCTATTTACTAGCACTGTGTATATTACTCGCATATTGGCTGTTTATTAGTACTTATAAAGCACACATTAATGCCTTATTCTGTATGAGCATATTCTAGATACCGTGATACTTAAAGGAGAAGTTCACTTTCAGAACAAAAATTGAAACGTAATGTAGTCACCCCCTTGTCATCCAAGATGTTCATGCCTTTCTTTCTTCAGTCGATAAGGAATTATTATAATTTTTGGGGGGAAAACATTTCAGGATTCCTCTCCATACAGTGGACTTCTATGGTGCCCGAAAGTTTGAACATCCAAAATGCAGTTTAAATGCGGCTTCAAACGATCCCAAATGCATTTGTAAACGATCCCAACTGAGAAAGAAGGGTCTTATCTAGCGTATAACTTATATAACTTATTTATAACTTTTTAATGTCAATCGCTCATCTTGTCCTACTCTGTCTGAACTCTGTTTTTGTTTGGGTTCATGTCAGTTAGTGTATGTTGAAAAACTCCCATCTCATGTTCTCCCTCGACTTCAAAATCGCTCTATATCGCTGTTTTACCTTTTTTGTTAAGGGTGTTTGATCTTCTTTGCATGTTCACTTTGCAAAGACTAAGTCGGTACTTCTGCAGCGATGTAGGATGATTTTGAAATGATTTTTGAAGTTGAGGGAGAAAATACGATTGGAGTTTTTCGACATACCCTAACTGTCT
>JAHKKF010526802.1:21085-32494 GCA_019740295.1 Labeo calbasu
TCACCTAGACGGCTATTCTGTCACCGATGGAGTTTTGGTTCCTTGCCGCTGTCGCCTCTGGCTTGCTTAGTTGGGGACACTTTTTCTTCAAACGATATCGTATACTATCTGAACTGAACTGAGCTGGATGATGACATGATTGAATGCCTTTACCTGAAACTTGAGTGTTTACTGTTGCACTTTTGCATTATTGATACAATATTTCCTATTTAACACTGTACTGCCGCTTTGTCACAATTGTGTATTGTTATAAGCGGTATAGAAATAATGGTGACTTGATTTGACTAATTTTTTAATGAAAATAACCGTTCGTTACGCTAGATAAGACCCTTCTTCCTCGGCTGGGATCGTTTACAACCGCATTTGTGATGGTTTGAAGCTGCATTTAAACTGACTTTTGGAAGTTCAAACTCGGGGCACCATATCAGTCCATTATATGGAGAAAAATCCTGAAATGTTTTCCTCAAAAAACATAATTTCTTTACGACTGAAGAACGAAAGACATGAGCATCTTGGATGACAAGGGGGTGAGGACATTATCTGTACATTTTTGTTTTGGAAGTGGACTTGTCCTTTAAAGTGACCCTAACAGCTTTAATAAGGGAAAACAGTTCAAGTAAGTTTGAGGGTTTTTTTTTTTTGATAAATAAATTAAAGATATCTGGAGTATATTTTACAAGAATATACTTCAGTCCACACTTTGAAATTTGTTCAATTGTTTCTAAACCAAACTTGTTCAGTGTAGTATAAAACTATTTACATAAAATGAAAAATTTGCTCTGTTAAAAACAGTAACCTTAATAAATGATCTCTTACAAGAGTTGTGCAGCATAATATCAAAACACACTGTCCATCTCTGTCTTCTAGTAAGAACAGCAAGAACAGCAAGAAGGAAAGAAGAGGAGGAGACTGACCGACTCGTAATGCCGTCAGACGACATAACTGATTCATGATGCATTAAAGGCATGATGGGTAGCTCTGTTATTCTTCATCACATTTATTTAGACGTTTATGCACAAACATGTTTGTTTCTCAATAAAGGTACAGATGCTTTAAATGATCTAAATATTTTTGTTCATCTTCACTCAAACACCCGTCACAGTCAACGACAGCTTCGATACCGTCAATCTACTTCCAGATCTAAGTTTTCAGAGCCGCCGCATCCAGATCTGCTGAACACAGATTCAGACGAACTCCTGCATCTGCTCCGGCCTCACTGAGCACTTGAGAATAGAGCAGAAACAGTGACTTCAATGGAAAAGAATGTACAGCGCTCTCTTCACCCTCCCCAAAGTCAGCCAGTGTGTTCTCTTTCTCTCCCTCACTTTCACAAACCCACAGTTTTGCGGTGAATAGGAAGGACTGTAATGTGCAGTGATGACCACAGCCTTCCCTTAACTTTTCCTCTCGCTCGCTTTTTTAGTGTTGCCACGTCTGATGCGCTGTAAGTAACGGGTTGAGTTCACTAACCTTAAGAAACGACAGTGATGAGCGTGTGCATGTTTGCACCGTCTTCATATGAAAAAGTTTGCAGGGTCAGGAGAACTCAAACGTTTTCATAGCTCTCCATCACACATCATAATGTCCAACCATGAAAAATCATAATATGTTTTCTTTTTAGACACATGCACCATATTAAGTGCTGGTTTATTTCCCATCTTGAGTTTTAATCCAGTTTTTGGAATAGCCGCACACTCACAGAGAGAGAGAGAGAGAGAGACTGGTGCACACCATATGTTCTGATGTGGGCCTTGAAAAAGAATTTATTTTCATCACCATGGAAACATTTGGTAACCATTTTCAGATGTCCACAGGGTGCAACTAGTGACTCGCCGCTTCATCTTGTCGACCCAGGTAGCAATAATATCCCCAGTAAACACAATGACTAGTTCTCCAATCCTTTTTTTTGTGGAAAACAAATTCTAATCCATTGAACAACATCACAGTATGACAGAATAGCTTAGTTAAAATGTCCTAAATGTTTAAAACAAGCATTTAATCTAAATGATTTGAGAATGAAAGCATTTAACAGTTTACTAAAAGCTTTGAACTTACTTTTCTACATTTTTGTATGTAATTGTGGAAATTTTTGCAAAATGTATTATGGAAGTACCAAGCTAAGCTAGAAATTGAAATGACAAATGACTATGAAAATCCAGTCTCACTGTAGCACAACATTACAATTAATAAGGTTGTAAATTAACATGCTGTTCTGAAAATGTTTTTGAAAACATTCCTTCTCATAAAATTAAGCAGAAAATAATACAAAATATTACAGGTTTGACAGCTCCTTAGTGTCCATAAATGGCCTTTTGTGAGTCTTGTAAATCTGCTATTATTTATGTTTTGGACTAAAATTTACTCAAAGGATTTATTTCACAGAAAGAGAGAGATCAGAGAGAACTTTTTTTTTTTTAAATAATAAAAGAATAACCGGTAACTTGTCTGAACATGTATGAAGGAACAAAAGGGAACTTTTCCTTAAGATACAGACTGTTACTTTTCCCACATCCGTAACTAAAACCTACTGACATAAAGACAGTGTTATTATCAAGCTGCACTATAAATTGAGATCACAAATGACCACGAATGTCTATCTCAGAGTTAAAAAAATATAAGAAAAGAAATAGTCACATTGTGAAATCTAAAGTTGAAAACATCACGATGGATAAGGTTGCAAATTATAAGAAATTACAAGAGTCGCAAATGCAAAATATTACAAATAATCGCAGTTGCAATTACTAAATACAGTCCCAATTATGAGAACCAAAGTTGCACCTACAAAATATAAAGTCGAATTACAAGATGCAAAGTCACAACTGGAAAGTATAAAGTCCCATTTACGATAACCATAGTTGCAATTCCAAGACGCAAAGTCGCAGCTGCAATTACAAGAACCAAAGTTGCAAATGCGAAATAGTCACAATTACGAGAACCAAGCTGATACTGCAAAATATAAAGTTGCAATTGCAAAATATAGTTGCAGTTATGATAACCACAGTGACAATTATGAGATGCAAAGTCGCAGTTGCAGTTACAACAACCAATATCGCAATTGCAAAATATCAAGAACCAAAGTTACAATTCGAAATGCAAAGTCGCAACTGGAAAATATAAAGTCCCAATTACAATAACCATAGTCGCTATTACGAGATGCAAAGTTGCAGTTGCAGTTACAAGAACCAATGTCGCAACTCCAAAATATCAAGTTGCAATTAGGAGAACCAAGTTGCACCTGCAAAACATAACCAAAGTCGAAATAAAAAGTCGCAGTCGCAATTATGAGAAACAAAGTCACAACTGAAAAATATAGTCACAATTACGATAACCAAAGTTGAAACTGCAAAATATAAAGTTACATTTGCAAAATATAGTTGCAATTACGAGGAACAGAAAGTCTCAGAAAGTTAGGAGAAAGGCGCAACTACAAAATTTGCAAAATATAGTTGCAGTTACGATAACCAAAGTCACAATTGCGAGATGCAAAGTCTCAAATGCAAAAAAAATAAAGTCGCAAATACAATAACCAAAGTTGAAACTGCAAAATATAAAGTTGCATTTGCAAAATATAGTTGCAATTACGAGAAACAAAGTCGCAAATACAAAATAATATTCTGTTACGATGACCAAAGTCACAATTATGAGAAACAAAGTCAAATTGCAAAATATAAAGTTGCAATTGCAAAATATTGTTGCAGTTATGATAGCCAGTCACAATTACAAGATGCAAACTGTTAAATATACAGTCACAATTATGATAACCAATGTCGCAAATACAAAATTGTCACAATTACAGTATTAAATGCAAAGTCGCAATTGAAAAATATAGTTGCAATTGAAAAAAAGTCGCAACTACAAAATATATTGGCAATTACGAAAACCAAAGTCCCAATTACAAGATGCAAAGTCACAACCGCAAAATATAAAGTTAAAATTGCAAAACATAGTTGCAATTACAATAATCAAAGTCGTAATTATGAGAACCAAAGTCACAACTGCAAAATATAAAGTTGCGATTGCAAAATATAACTCCAATTATGCGAAACGAAGTCACAACCACAAAATATGTTGTAATTATGAGAAATGAAGTTCCAGTGGCAAAATACAGTTACATTTACAAGAAACAGTCACAACTACAATAAAAAGTCGTAATTATGAGAAATAAAGGCACAACTGCAAAATATGAAGTCGCAAAAAGTCGCAATGAACTTTTCAATGGCTTTTGTTTTTACTCTGAGGTGGAAACGGGTTTCCATAAATGACACTTTTGATGCGCTCATGGATTTGATCTTAATGTTTTAACAGTCATTGTAGCTGACTTACAAATCACATGCAGCCACATAAACACATGAGAATTGACTGTCTTTTTCATGGGAGAGTGAAACTGTGAATCACAGGAGAACACATGAACACTATAATACAATGAAATCGTGAGGGTTTAAATTATAGGTCAGTCGTGGTCAGCAAAGGTCCCAGACACACACACTGCCACAGAGAAAGTGACGGGGCACAGAAAATATCACTGCGGACTCACTGGGCACTCGGTTAGGGCTCAGTAAACTGCTTAAAATATACGACCAAAATGAGAGGCTGTTAAACCAAACAGGGAAAAAAGTGGCAAAGCAGCTCTTTAAATGTTGAGAGGGATTTGTCTGTCCCACACACCCATGGAGGGGATAGACTCGCAGAGGGTTCGTTTCTGGAGGACGTCCAGTCAGTCCAGTGAGCGAGAAGTCGATTGTTCTCCTTGTGTCTGTCACTGGACTTAGAACCTCACCACAGCTGATTTCTCAAAACTTTGTCTACAAACGAATGCACCTTTCTAAAATTTCTACCCAGGCTGTCAGATTTCATGCTCTTTAATTATTTGCAGATTAAAACTAAAGACAAGTTCAGGGATGAAGAAAAAGAGAAGACGTAAGATGAGGAGGGGAGGAGTCTCAAGGAGACTTTGGAGAGACAGGAGGGGAGAGAGAGAGAGAGATCTGGGTGGCATAAATCACACATGAACCTTTGAACCCTCACAGAACCTTAAGGAAAACGCATTTCATTATCAAAATCTTGACTGAGAAATGATTTTTTCTCAAACAAGTGAGAAAAAGGACCCGACCAAATTAGATATTACAAAGTTTGAGGCGTAGTTTCTGATCTTCTGAGACGTCTGCCAGGTTAAATGCTTTTCACAGGCCACCGTCTCACGAGAGAATTCACTGACGTTTAACTCTCAGAGATGTTTTAAAACCCAGCGATGATTCCAGATGGTTTCAGGCTGTTATAACGAGCGTGAACATTGCCAGTGGAAAAACATCCTAGTTTCTTTTGGAAACGCACCAAGACGTGCAGCCTTACCTGAGTGAACCTCCAGACTTGTTCAAAAAAGTAGAGCACTTTCACTTTTTCCCTTGCACTTTGACCCTTTAGTAAAATTCTACCATGTCATTTTAATTCAAAGGCATTTTGAGATATCTGTAAATATTACTACACTGGAAAAGGCTGGAAGAGGATTTATTTTCAATTTCACAAATAATTACAAGATATAAATACAGATTTTTTCAGACTTTATTCTCTGAGTTCTGATCTGACATCTTGCATACTGTATCTATGAAAGCCTCTTTCTGTCACAGAATAAAAAAATCTCACAATTCTGACATTTTATCTCATTTGCATCTCACAATTTTGACTTTTGTCTTTCTAAATTCAGAAAATCTAAACACAATTCTGATGACTTTTTTGCAATTCCAATGTCCCATCTCACAACATCTGACTTTTTTCTCTGAATTGTTTTGAGTTTATATCTTACAATTTCATTTTCCACCATACCAAAAAGGATAATTGTGAATTTTTTGTATCTCACAATTCAGACTTTTTGTCTTGAAATTGCAAGATTATATCTTACAATTCAAACTTTTCTTCTCAGAATTGTGGAATCTCACAATTCTGCATTTATATCTTACAATTTTTTGTTCAGATCATTGAGAATCATGAGAAGTCCCAACTGTGAGATTAATTTTATTTTATTTATTTATTTATTTTTCTTTTTAAATCTTGAGGTGGAAACAAACTTCCATAAGTAACACACTGAATTAAACTTTTTTTTTTTAACATCATTCCAAGTAGAAAAGACTGAAATAGTATTTTCTTCTAAAACGTACTCCAATAAGCTTCAACAAAATCATGCTTTTACAGTGTAGATATTAGAATTAAAGGAGTAGTTCACTTCCAGAACAACAATTTACAGATAATGTACTCGCCCCCTTGTCATCGAAGATGTTCATGTCTTTCTTTCTTCAGTCTTAAAAAAAATTATGCTTTTCAACATACTCTACCTTTTTGAGCTGGAGTACACAGACCATGAACTTGTGGTGATTCGAAGAAGTAATTTGTAGTAGTGATGGAAAGTTCGGATCATTTTACCTTTGAGTCTCGTTCAGCAAAATGAACGAATCTTTTCGAGTCATTTCGCTCATTTTAGCAAAATCAGCATCACGTGACAGCCCCATAAGATGAACGAACGACTTGAAAAACCCAAAGACTTGAAACAGGTGAAGTAATTCCAGTACAGAACCTCATAGGATGTTGCGCATGCGCGACTGAACGAATCACTCCCCGAGACGACTCGTTCTTCCCGAGTCACATTAAAGATTTGTTCAAAATGAAAGAATCGTTCAGGAATGACCCGTGGACGCGCATCCCAGAGCCTGTGCTACACCAGCTTTTGTGCTTAAAAAGTATACAAATTTTTATTTTCCAAAAAAAATTATCGTTTTGCTAGATAAGACCCTTCTTCCTTGGCTGGGATCGTTTAGAGCCATTTGAAGCTGCATTTAAACTACATTTTGGAAGTTCAAAATCGGGGCACCACATCAGTCCATTATATGGAGAAAAATCCTGAAATGGTTAACTCAAAAAACATAATTTCTTTATGACTGAAGAAACACATGAACATCTTGGATGACAAGGGGGTGAGTACATTATCTGTCAATTGTTGTTCTGGAAGTGGACTTTAAATACCAATTCTTGTCTTCAGAATCTGTGAGCAGGGACTTATTCACTGGAAAACATTATTTCTTGACATGGGCGTCAGAACCATTGTATGTGGGTGGGACAGGACCCACCCACGTTTAAAGAGCAATGATACTGGACCCACCCACTTTTACAGTCTCTAATTCAGCAAATACATGAGGAATGCCCTAATGAATCAAACTCCATTTAGCTACAGCCTTGAATTCCACGCTACTTCTTTCTCAAATCCATTCCACTTGGCCCATATAAATTAACTTCATTCCATTTTTTGCACGGCCGCGACACAGCAAAGTAAACAAAGCATCTAAGCTTACCTGCTGCTCCGATACACCTAAGCCTACCTGACACTTTATTTTAACTTTCGATTGTTTCCTTTGTTTTTATCTTCATTGAAAACAAATGCTTTTCTGTTGTGATATGACATGTGAAAAGGGAGAAGAACAATTTCGGCAAAAGGCGGACACGAACTCGGGTCTCTTGCGCCAAAAACAATACGTTATGCATATTATCATTTACGCCACTGGAAATGTTATTTAATCGCTGTCTTTTGTAATGCTGTTACACTAGTGGGCAGAGGTAACGTAGCCCCTGGCAACAAGGCGCCCTATTTGTACTTTGTGCAAAAAGACACTTAAATAAAAGGCAGCAGACTACAGTAAATGGCATATACTCCAGTAATTATTTTCTGGGGGAGGACCCACCCACATTTATTTTGCTTCCGAAGCCCATGTTTCCTGATCAGTTTTTATCATCATCCCAGATTAAATTCATTTATGTCAAAAGATGCACCTTATGTCCGTAGCATTAGATGCATGTTAAAACTATCGTATTCTATACGGTTAAACCAAGAATGAAAAACAAATGATTTTCAGTAAACTATGTCTGAAGGCCATATAAAGTCTCTCCCAGCAGGTTTACTGTAGTTCCCTGTAGGCAGTAGTCTATAAAGATCCCTGTTGAGTGAGCGAGTAATTAGGACCACACATCTCAGCATATATTAACAATATAAGATTTTACATTATCAAGCATTTTGTTAAATCCTAAGGTAATTGATTATTTTCTTATTTGACTTTAATGTTCAAATTGTTACTGTGCTCTCTACAAAGTGTCCTGTGATGCTGTGATCGACAGCAGCACTTTACACATCTGGGATAACGGGCGCTGATGCAGCCCCAGACAGGATCATTTGAGGAAACATTTGGAAGCACAAAATAAACGTGAGCCTCGGGTGGTAAAATGAGTCTGGCTTTCTACCAGAGACTTGCCAGGACTGCTAACCACCAGTGAACGATTCCCATCACTGCGAGACGCCTTCTGTTGGTCAGAGGAAGAAGCACAGCTTTGATCGACAGCCTTAGAAGTGGAGAAAGGAGGAGCCTTCGGGAACGACAGACGTGACTGAGAAAACAAATGTGTGTGAGAGGGAAGTTTTAATTGCTTTTTGCATCATTCATTTCAGCTCAAACACAGTTTTAAATAGAGTTTTTAAAAAAATCAGCATAGCTGCAATGATTGATCAAAATCCATCTTTTTTTATATATAAATAAATGCATTTTTGAACTTATTAATTATTAAGGAATTTTGAAAACAAAACAAAAAGTGTGACGGTTTCCACAACTGTTTTCAGCATTGCTTATAAATGTTTCTTGGGCAGCAAATCAGCACATTAGAATGATTTCTGAAAGATCGTGTGTTACTGAAGACTGAAGAAACGATGCTGAAAACACACATTCGCAGAGAAAACAGCTGTTTTAAATTGTAAAAATATTTCTTTATTTTTACCTTTTTTATCAAATAAATACAGACTTGAGAAGGATGAGAGACATCTTTCATTTTTAAAAAAATCTTTCTCACCCAAACTTTTGTACGGTAAGTTTTTTTTTAGAAAATATGAAAAAATCTTGCTAGATTTATGTTAAGACAGGGTTAGAAAACATAATTCACTACAAATGATCTGTATTCTTAATACTTTATGTAGCTTATTTATCAGTGATGTTTGCAGCAGAAACCAATGTCGTATCTCCAGGCGATGTTTCTGTGATTTTAAACAGACAGGTGGTGCATATACTAAAACTCCTGCTTTTTCACGACCTCATAAACAGGAGACAACAGGTTAGGAGTGCAAAAGCCCTCGAAATTAGCCAGCAGGTCAAAGCATTTCACTGACACGCCTCCAGTGATTTACAGCCCTTCTGAACTCAGCACATACAGATGGGAAGCAGAAATCTGCGTCGTCAAATATCTCGCAGGAAATACCAGGAAGGAAACACAGAAGGGTCTGGATGGAAACTGGAAAAAGCCAAGACACTTGTGTAGGACTGAACAAGATACTGTGAGAGAACATGCGTTCTGAAGAGCCTTTATCAAAACAAGACAGAGGCATGATATTTACATGGATGTTTTGCCCCACGTTTCTATTCATATGCCCCAGCCAACAGCGATTACTGAAGGTCACGTGAACTTCGACGGTTTCTGCTTCATGTCTGTACTTCATTTTCTACATTGTCACACTTGCCCAGAAAAATAAGACAAAGACAAGGAGGAAAAGTACATGCGCTAATATGGGGTGGGCGGAGCTAATGCAACCCCCCTCTGATTGGCCAAGTGCAGATGGCCATATTTAGTTGAGTCATTTCTCAGACCACAGCATGGTTGTGTTTTTGGTCTTTTTCCTCTGCTTGTCACATCATGGAAAGTCTGGCCAAGTACTCAGACCCCTCCTCCATACTGGCCCTGTGTGCAGTTTTCACCGTTTCACACAACATAAGGATATCTCACAGAGCAACAAAACTCTATGTAAGTTTGTTTAAAAATATTGGTCATTTTGACAATAAAATGCTGCAGTGAAAAGCTGTTACAGGAATAGTTCACCCCCTCAGACCATACAAGAGTTTGTTTGTTCAGATTTGTACAATTGTGTCATTCCATCACCGTCTCACCAATGGATGCGAATGGGTGCCGTCAGAGCGAGAGTCCAAACAGCTGATAAAAACATTGCAATAATCCACAAGTAATCCACACCACTCACTTAACATCTTGAGAAGACTAAAACTGAAACAAATCCAATGACATTTTTAACTAAAATACAAGCCCATAATCCATAATAACACTTCCTCCAGTGAAAAAGTCCATCTCCTGTTGTCACATCAAAATCCAGCCACATATTTTTTAGAGCTGTTTTGGCTTTGGTGCTTGATCTGTGCAGATTTCTCTCTCGATTCAGACCAGACCACTACAGAAAGTAATATCATGGATAGCATCCTGTCTTATTACAGTGGTTATCAGTATGTGATAATGCATACCATATTAACATTATATATTAAATTATTTTTTACTGTAAATTCGATGGTTTTACCTTACTATTTTATAAAGACTCTGAGGGCTGGAAAGTACAGAAGACTGTTTCTGAGTCATGCAACTTAAGTGTTCAGTATCTGCTTCTCATTAGTATCTCACATTTTCCCATTTCTCTCAGAGGCCAAACTCATCTCTACGTGCATGAAAACAGTCTGTCTGAAAGAGAAGTTCAGATCTACCCGGACCTCAACTGTTCACAGAGGTTCAGAAATGAGATCTGGATCACGCAGAGCTGACGGTGTCTTTGTTTGATGTGTGGAGCTCGCTGCATGTAGGTTAAAACAACGTCAAGGAAAAGGAGAAAGGGATGAACTGTGATGCCTCTTTTCTTCTGAAGTTTGCAAACACAAAAACTATGCAACATCATTTGTCAGGCCTGCCACATCATCATCATCGCTGGGAGGGAGCATTGGCCAGAAACACACAATGGCTCTGATCCCAAACATACGAGAGCTGCTCGCTTGTCCTGCGCAGACAGCATCCGAAATGTAAGAGAACCTCACAAATGACCAATTAGGAACAGTTTTTAGTCAGCAAGTCATGGAGATCAAGGGTCAGTCAACTAACATTTAATCTTAATAGAATTTGAAAACACTGAGTAAAGTACACTTGTAACAAGACTGATTTATACAGCACTTCTTGATACTGAATAAACTGTTAGCTTTAGTATCAGTACATTTATCTCTCAATGACTAAAAAATGGTGCCCTCTAGGTTTGGAACAAAGCCAATGTGCGAGATTATACATGGCTCTATAAAATACATATATATACATATACACACACACATACATTTTTTTACATACATTTTTTTGTAAAATGTTCTATTTACTCAAAAATCTTGAAAAATTGTATTTTGTGGTTTTCACAAAAAATATTTAAATAGTTGCGTATTAATATTATATATTAATATTTTAATATATAATAGTATAATATAATCCTAAAAATATTTT
The DNA here is from genome assembly GCA_019740295.1 of Labeo calbasu. Classification (NCBI taxonomy): domain Eukaryota; kingdom Metazoa; phylum Chordata; class Actinopteri; order Cypriniformes; family Cyprinidae; genus Labeo; species Labeo calbasu. Next base: position 32,417 of record JAHKKF010526802.1, read on the forward strand.
TGTATTAATTTTTTATTATTTGTTTAGAATATATATATACACATACATTTTTTACATACTTTTTTTTATTTTCTATTT